>MU725589.1:4046-14403 GCA_026770625.1 Nicotiana glauca
TCTTTACTCCCTCCCAACTACTCTTACTAGATTTTAGGTTTTAATAAACATGCATGAGTGTTTCAACCCCTATTATCAAGAACTAATGCATGAGACTTTCCCCCTCTCAATAAATCTGAAAGTCAATGAAAATGGGGTAGGGATTTTACCTGTATAAATGGAGATGAAGACACTTACATTAAAATTTCCCGGACCAGATAATTTGAGGAATAAATTTTGAAGAAAATGAACTTTCTCTCAAGAACCCCTCCTCCCTCTCTCTTGTTTTTGCTCAAAAAAATGGTTAAAATGAGGGGTTAGGGTGTTTTATTAGAAAGGGGGTCCGGTTTTAAATTTTAAAAAATAGAAGCCCGAGCAAGATCAGCGGTCGCACTATGCGATCGCCGAATTGGAATGCGGTCCGCATATTGGACCGCAAAACTGACCCCAATCACTGAACATCTCTGCCTAGGTATGCGGTGAAAATGCGGTCCGCATTCTGATTATGCGGTCGCATAATGGACCGCATTTATAACATCAACTTAGACTAACTCTCTGATTAACTATGCGGCAGGAATGCGGTCCGCATATCGATTATGCGATCGCATTCTAAACGGCAAAAATGACACTTTTCTGGAAAACTGATTCTTTTGATTTTTAAAGGCTTAGATCACTACCAAGGTTCCGAACCGCGGCGAGCTTGCGAGTCGACACCATTAGTTACTATACATTCCTAACACATATTCGGATTCGACACCACGAGTTACTAAGTTTTGAGACCAAAAATTATTTACGGGCCCTTACAAGTATTTCAGAATCTGGATGTTTTATGACCAATTGATTGTTTGTTGTTTTCAAAAGTGTTTTGGTATTCTTCTCAAACTAATTTTCACTACCAAACTAGTTTCTATTTTAGAAAACCTTTTCACTCCTAGAGTCATCTCTATACTATTTTCATTAAATCTTTCAAACCGTGTCAAGCACTCTCACTTTACTTATAGATTATTAAGTTCTGCCCCTCTGATATATGTACTGCTTAGGGATCCTTGAGATCTCTCTAAACTTTGGAATGCTAGGACTGGCCCTTCCATACTGCACATAACCAGTCCCTGTTTGAGAAAGTCTTGGTGTGAAACACTGCCCGGGATCCTTGAGGTCCTTAGGGAACTCTGACACACCTAGACACTTGTTAGATATGAGATTAATGGGCATTTGAGACATTGCTGAAGGCCTGGTACCCCCAAGTTTATTTTGGGGCCTGCATCAGGCTCCCAATAAGCTAATTTATCTTTCATTTAATGTAATTTAGGCAATCCTTATTTGTAATAATCCTTGGTAAACAGACACTGGGGTAACTAGTAAAACGACGAGGGTAGCTATATGATTTTGTAGGGTAAATTGGGTAGAAACCATGTTTTAGGTTTTACATTATGATGAGTTGCTGTAGAAATCATGTTTTAGGTTTGTGTGACATATTAGATATCATGCTTTAGGATTGCTATGCTTACTCACATTAAATCATGCAAATTATGTGCATTAGATACCTTGACTTAGGACAATCATATTTTCTGCTTCTGCATATCACATGTTATAGTTCATCATTTCACTTCAGATTCTGCATAAGTTGCTATCACTTAGAAATCCTGCCATTAGGTTACTAATACTGTTTAAAATAAAATAACCTTCTCCAGGTGCATTAGAGATCCTGTTTTAGGTCTGTGTGTATATCTACTTTGAAACATGTAGCTAACATAAGTAGGTTAAAACATCCCCACACATAGGTACCATATTCTGGTATGAATCAGTATAAAATCACCTGCTATATAGTCATCTCTTAGATAAGCATGCCTATAGGATGAAAGAACTTCAAATTGTTTAAGTAGTTCCCAGATTTGGACTGCATATACACGCCTAGGCAAGTCTCAGGCCGTTAGATAACTGTGAAATCAGGTTATGTTTATGTGTGAAATTGTCCAGGCTTAACATGCTATAAAACTAGTAGGCGAACTGGTTAGGATTCTGCCACTTCCCTTAAAACAAACGCTGCGTGTTCTGTTTTGTAATGTTCATCTAGATATCATGTTCCTGGATTTTTCTAAATTTCTTTAAAAAATCAGTTGTTTGAGACATGCTACTTATTTTCCTATGTATATGTGGAGGTAAATATGAGCCTTTTATCTACTTCCTTAATTGATAGTCCTATGTGTTATTTGTTGTCGCCTAGACTTTTTCCTTTTAAACACCTTAAGATTGTCCAGAACTGCCTAAGTCTAGAGGTCCTAAATACCTCCGGAACCATAAGGAAAGGACGGGTAAAGCATGCTTAGAGTTCGTGAATTAAACTCGCTTATAACCACTAAGGGGAGGGTAATAGGTAGTAAAAGGATATGATCACATGTGCGCTAATGTCTCGTGTAGCCCCTCTAGTTGAGGAGGATTACCGAGCGTTGCATAGATTGATCCTATAGGCTAATCAACTTAGGACTTCCCTTTCCCAATTCGCATGTGTTTAGACTTTCTGAGTTTCTTTTTCTTTACATATATGTCTTTAAACTGTCTAAACTTCTTTTTCTTTACATATATATGTTTAAACTGTCTAAACTTCTTTTACTTACATGTGTGTGCTTGGACTATATAAACTTCCCTTATTTGAAAATATATGCTAAGACTACTTACTTGTTAAATGACTAATTCATTATGGTGCTAGGACCTACCGTTGTGGAGAACGAGGGGTGCCTAACACCTCCCTCTCAAGGTTATTTCGAGCCCTTACCCTAATCTCTGGTAATGCAAACTAGTTAAATGAGTTAATTGCTCTGGTTTCCCTAATGCACCATAATCTGTTGGGTGGTGACTATTCAAACACCTAATTCCCAAAAGGAAAAGAGTTGTTCCCCAATGAATGTCGAAACCCAGACTTCCCCGCGAAGGAAAAAATGGTGGCGCGGCATTATTGACAACAAGTCACAAGCTCTAGGAATAATTATTGATCATCCCTATACAATAATGTATCTATAAATGGAAATAAAATAAAGTAGACTAGATAGAGGGTGATACCGAGGCCCGCAGATGTCGGTAGGTATACCTTGAAGTCTCCGTAACGGAATTAATCTCATTGATGCATGGACTAGTAGGAGGTACGTGGATCTTCACAAAAGATGTGCAAAAGTGTGTCATGAGTACACCAGAACAGTGCTCAGTAATTACCAAGCCTAAGCTCGATAGAGTAGTGGTGAAGTTAAGTCAAGGCCCTACTGGAACAAATAAGAAACGTAACAGGCATGTAACATTGTAATAATGACAACAATGTAAATGAAACAACAACGAAAATATACCAAGATTAACTACACGGATCTAATACAAATTATGCTTCACAAAAGAAAACAAGGAATGATATGCCAAGGAAACAAGAATCCAAAACACAAATTAAATAATAGAAAAGTATCAACCAGAATCACTATCGAGGTATTGCCTCGTAGTCTCATATCACAAAACAATTCACAATCTTTCCTTATATCACCGCGGGAGCCTTGAATTTAGTTTTGAACATCATTTTCCCAAAGTAGATTCTCGTATTTTAGCCCACCTTATCACACCGTGTGGCTTCAAGTAGTTCCCCTACTAGCAACACGTATATTAATCCCACCTTATCCGCATGCCTTTCAACCCCAAAACCTTATACCACCGCATGCATATCAATATCACAATGTATCACAAATCGCACCTCGAGTTTCCAATATCACAACATGTCAAAGAAGTTAACAACAATGGTGTTTCCAAAATAAATAGTCCATGGCTCAACCACGATATGCACAAGAGTCACAACAATAACAACCGGAATGAATAACTCAGCAAGAATGGTATTTCACAACTTAACAACTTTGCCTCAACATGAATCATGACATGTATAGCTCAATACCAATTTCAACAAGATATCCCAAGAACTAACAATTTCAAGTAAGGAACTCAATGGTTAAGTAATGAATAAGGAATAGAGGAAACAATAATTTCAACTAGGCATGTAAAGGCATTTAACAAGTAAGAGTTAAGACAAGTAAAATGTAAGGCCCCGTGAAAATTTCTACTCAAAACCCGAAGGCTCGTAGTGCCAAGTTAGGTATATGTGTTAGCAATTTGTAAAATCCTTTGGACTGATCTATGCATCAAAGAGTTAAGGAATTAATGTTTTCCAGAAATGTGCGATTCTACGGTCCATTATGCGTTCGCATAATAGCTATGCGGACCGCATAGCCACTACAGAGTCGGACATTGTGATGGTTAATTTTGAGGTCAACTATGAAGCCCATTATGCGATCGCATAACCAATATGCGAACTGCACAGTCATCACACAATCCCCTTGGAATTTTTGCGAGGGGCAGTTCTGCGGTGCATCATGCTACCCCAGAACAGGTATGCGGACCACATGCTTGTCGCATACGTGGGCAATTTGTTCAGTTTTTTGAAGACATTTGCAGTCCCTTTTGCGGGCGGCATGTTTATTATATGCAATCGCAGATTGTGTCGGGGCTTCTATTTTACAACTATTAAAACCCGACCCCATAGGACCCTTTTTATGTTATTTTTACTGCAAATAGAGTGAGAGAGGAAGCTCTAGAGAGAGAGAAAGGGTGATCTTCATCAAGTCCCCACCCAATTCTTGCCTTAACCCTTGAAGAATTTAAAGCACAGCTGCTAGGCCTTCACCTTAAGAGGTAAGAACTTGAGCCCCAACCCTTGGTTTCGAAATTCACACTAGAATGTGTAATTAGCTTGTGGGTTCGTGCGTATAAAAATGGATTCTCTTGCATGCATAAAAGATAATAGGCTATGGGGAGGTTGTGAACTAAAAAGATAGCAATTGGAGTACAAGATTGAAGAAAATCTCTCACAAAAGGGTCCTAAAATCACAATGCACTCTTAGTGCTTGCTAATATGCTCAAACAAGCTAGAACATTAATCACGTCTCTAATTCTTGGTTCAACTTGCAATTTTCATAAAATAGATCAAGGTTGCTAGGAAATTCCGTTTATTGTAAGGATTTAAGAAAAGCTCTATTGAGGTATGTGTGGCTAAAACCCCCTCTTTTTAGAAATTGAGCTCTGTTGGTGTTTGTGTAAATGCGGTAAGATTAAAGTTGGGTTGATTTATTGATTGTTAATTCCACACGAATTTGTGCTGCAACTTTATATACGTGAAAGGTGTGTCTTAATATGATCGATGTGCTATTCTTGATAATATAAAAAGGTACGGAGAATCTAAATCATGTATCGAAATGCCTAGACCTTAAATCAAGATTGAAACTGCGATTGTTGTGCTATCTATGTGAAATCTTATCTATGCTTTCAACTTAAATTGCTCTTGTGTGCACCAATTATCCTAAATTACAAAGCTAACATTGAAATTGGAAATTATTTGGAATGTGGCCTAGTACCAAGAATGATGTGATAATTGTGGCCCCAAGTGGCTATGAAATGATATATGTAAAACAAAGATTGAAATGAGATGATTAATGAGAAAAGAATAACACCTTGGTAAGGCGGCCTAGCCGATCGGGCCGAGATCGGACGCCATGCCGCACACATGGTGGTATTGTGCTGATATTAAATTTTGAAAAAGGAGAATGAGATTGTAATTGAGGTATATGTCTCAAATGAGACAACTTAGCCGATCGGGTCATGATCGGACTCCGCTCAAGATAGCGGTGGTATTGTGAATAATGATGAATAGTATGAAATGTCCCAAACTAAAATCTATGGAAAATAATGATGTGAAAGTTATATGAATCTTTTATTTGATGATGTGGTGATCGTTGTAGACATGTGATTTTTGACCTTCCCCAAGATTTTTATTTTTTATCATGTAAAATATTTAATTTAGGCCTAATATAGCTATTTCAACTATTTTTGACTTCTTTCCTTTTTTTTTTTTTTGGTCGTAAAAATTGAAAATTACAAAAAATATTCAAGCTTACGTATCTTTCATAAGTTTAAATAAAAAATATATAAAAATAGTACCTTATTTCTATCTTTACATAATCTTGAAAATACAAAAAAAATTATATAATAATTTCATGTTAGCTTTTGATTTTTGCTCTGTATGAATTACTCCCATAAATCCAAAATAAAATAATTTTTTTTTCATTATTTGCAATTTCATGGATTTTTTTTGGCATTTCCTGTTATTGTTTGTATTTTTGTTTGTGCATGTTTATTTAATTAATAAAAAAATATACAAAAATATATTGCATTTGCATTTAGAATTTAACTTTGCATTTTTGGAATTAAATAGTAAATTATTATTTTAATAAATTGAAAAAATCACAAAAATAGTTATTTTTGCATTTTTAATTTTAATTTTTAAACTTTGGTAGTTTTTCCTTTAACTTGGTTCTTAATTATTGATGGTAATTGTTATTAGGGTAATTATTAAGAAACTTCTATAATGGTGGGGATAACAATTCACTAAGGAATTAACTAAATAGCACTAATTTAGTGGATGATTAAAAATGAAAAATATTTTGTAGTGGTGAATGCGCTAAGCTAAGTGTTTATTTAAAGAGGGCTGAAATATACACTGGAGACATTTGGGATACACTCTATATACACTGGAGATATTCTCAATATACACTCGATATACACGAGCAGCCATAAACGACCCCTTTCCCATCTGAATTTCCTCATCTTCTTCATGGATTTCAGCCGCAAGAACACCAAAAGAAACGACCCCTAGCATCATCTCCTTCGAGTAACTATTTCCATGGCTGATTCCTAACCAAACCAACGAGCCATTTCTCCTTCAGCACAACTAGCAGCAGGTCCCCAAAATCCAACTCGAAAACTATCCTTTTCTCATCCCAAAACAGTCCTAGAAACTCAGCAAATCAGCCCCAAAAACTGTCCGCAAAAATAGCTCCAAAGAGCAGCCAAACCAGCTGCGAAATTGCTGAAAAACCAGTCCAAAAATCCCAGAAAAGCTGTCCCAAAATCAGCACCAGAGATCCGATGAAATACCGTCCAAAACCAGCCGCAAACATCCATCGAAATGACTCCTTTACACTCGAAATAGCTATCAAATCTAGTCGAGTTTGTGAGGTTGCCGACGAGTCTTCTGTTCTCTTGGTCGAGTTGTTCTTGTTGAATTTCCACCCTTGTATTCAAGAAGTATTTTCTGATATGAAAGTTTTAGATCTAGGTTTGGTTTGGTTTAGCGATTTTCCTTGCGAATAGATACACGCCAGATCTTTGTATTTACTTTGAGTTATATAATTGGGAATTTTTTGTTTCAACTTGTTTTAGCATGAACATGGATTACTTATTTTAATTTAGCTATTTAATCATTGGACTTGTAGTGTTACATGGAAAATTAGAGTATTTTTGAATAGAAAGAGTTTGTGTTGGGTTGAGAAATAAAGAGTTTATGTTTTTTAGCTCTTAAAAATCAGCTGGGTCCGTAGTTTTTGTAGTATAGTTGTGTGTGTATTGGGTTTTGAATAATATGCAAATTACGGACAAATCCAGAAACTTAGAGTAATTATTTGCCACTGTTAACTTCTTTTCCAACTAAGAATCCAGATTAGTTTTTGAATGCTACTGTTTTGTGGAATTCAAATTCGATCTATGTGTTATAGCTATATTGATTTTGATTAGCTTTTGTTTTGTTTGACTTTATCTAACTTGAGATGTCTGCTGCAGTTGGGAGAAGACCATTTAACAATTTTTTGTGATTGTTCTTTGTATGTGACTTCACGCCTAAGTTCCTTTTTAGTGGGTTTCTTTAATTAGAACGTCCGCCATAAATCTGGTTTCTTAGGAAAGTAATTAACTTTTTTTTAAAATAATTTGAGGCATGCCGTGTCAAATAAAATCTCAAAATGCATGGCCCTCATTTAATCAATTTTAAAATCCTTAGAACTCGGAATGTGTCATTTAGTAAATTTTCATGGCCTCCCGCAAAGTTAACAACGCGTTAGTTGCTTTAAGCGCGTTATTTAATAATTTGACCTTCTTAAACTCGGGTGTGCATTTTATGTGACATAAATCCAAATCCTAAAATGTTGAATAAAATATGTTTAGATTGTGGGTGCATTTCATGTGAAGTGATCCAAAGACACATTTTAAACAACGTTCAATTTTCCTTAAAATTAATTAAAAGCAGTAAATAATTTTAAAATTGCACTATAGGTTGAAACATGTATTAAAATCAGGTAGTAGCCTAATTATGATAGTTTAAGTGACCGTGCTAGAACCACGGAATCCGGAGGTGCCTAACACCTTCCCTCGGGTTAACATAATTCCTTAGTCTGAATTTTTGGTTCGCAGACTTCACATGGAAAGTCGAAATTTTCCTCGATGTGAGATTCAAAATAAACCGGTGACTTGGGACGCCAAATAAACTATCCCAAGTGGCGACTCTTATAAATAAATAATCCCATTTCGAATAATGTCACTTAAAATGGAAAAACTCCCTTATACTCCATCCTACGGGGTGGGTGTGTGAACAGGAGGTGTGACAATCGTTTAAAGCTTTTAAGTTATACTTGTGATTTTCTTATTATATGATAGTTCTTTCTAACTAGATGGTGTTCAGTTATACATACTAGTACTATTCCATGGTACTAACATCCCTTTTGCCGGGGGCACTACATTTTTGAATGAATGTAGGTGGCTCTATAGCGAACAGTGCTGATTGCGCATAGCAGAGTGTCCTCCGATCAAAGTCTTGGTGAGCACCTTTTTCCTTCAAGGGGTTATGTTGTACATATTTTGTTGTAGACTTTCACTTTTGAGGTATAGCCGGGGCCTTGTTGCTGGCGTGTCATAACTGTCTTTTGTATCCATAGAGGCTTCGTAAATGTTTGTATGGGTTATGTATGGTTGTTGGATGGGTCAATGAACTATGTTGTATCTCTATACTCTAGTTCTTTTAAACTATAACTGTATGAAATCTTGAAAACTTAACCATGGTTTAAGGTTTGTGACATGAAAATGAATTAACAATGCAAATGTTCAATTTTTGATATTGTCTAAATAAACAAAAGCATGGTTACCTTAATCATAGTGAGAAGGGTAGAAAGGGGTAAAAAGGCTTGTTCAGTTGGGTTCTCTCGATTGAGCGTCGGTCGCGCCTCTTGAGGTTGGGGCGTGACAAACTTGGTCAGAGCCTAAGGTTTTAAAGTGTCTTAGGATGTCTCGGAGCAGTGTCTAGTAGAGTCCTTCTTATTGGTGTTTAGTCGATCTCATCTATAAGTTGGAGGTTGTCGCTCCCAAATGCACACGCAAGTATACGTGGTCGTACAAGTAATAAAATGATAAGTCGAGTGTCGAACCCACAGAGACTTATATCAACTACTCACTAACATGCCAATATTGTTATTCCGTCAAACTATATTCGAGTTCAAGAGTTTTAATTATGCTCATTATAATTCTAAGTAACAACTAAATTATCAAGTACCGAGTTGATTGTTGTGTATTCAATAGAGATAAATATTCCAGGATTGTGATCGATTCACCAATCATATTGTGTTCTAATTGACTCTTCCCTTCATATAATTCACTCATGGTTGCTAATTAATCGATAAATGCTCTCATAGCCTTATCCCGAAGTACTACTCGCCTATTCTCAATAGATTAACGCCTATATTCCTATGAAATCAACCTATCAAGAACGCATTAAGATCACGATATTCAATTAAGCATGGTTCCTAGGTATATTCCTATCCTAACCACAAATCCGCTCCCCCTAAGAGTTAAGATCATGCTCTATTCAATTATTCTCTAATCTAAATATGACTTTCCCAAGTATAGCACAGATAGTAAATAGAACTTAACTGATGGCCAGACAATTAAGCAATTAAACTCAGAATTGAAGAAGCAACCATATATGAATGAAATATAATCAAGATCTAGTCAATATCAAACAACAATAATCATGGCTAAATCACAACCCCAGAATAGTGGGTTTTAGCCACACATGCTAGTGTAGATCACAATTAGATTCAATTCCATTACAGAATAAGGAAAACAAGGAGAAGAAAAGAAGAACTTGATGATCCAAACACTTGTTTCTTCTTGCTTCTCTATTTCTCTCTCTAAACTCTGCAATTCTCCATCTCCAGATCTTGGGCGAGCTTAACTTTATTTAAGCTCAGTGGGTCTTCTCCAGATTTCCAATTTTATCCCTAACTAGTGTTTTCCCGGACTGGACCCACGCGAAGTCGCGCATTACTTCGCGTGGTACTTCGCGCGGTGTTCTGTCTCAGCTTCTCAAGCGTGCGACTTCGCACAGTACTTCGCGCATCTGGGCCTGAGTTTCTTCCATTTTCTTATCTCGTCCTTGTGCGTGCTCAACTCCGAGGGGTCGTTTTTGCTCATAAATCAT
>MU725590.1:4721-60574 GCA_026770625.1 Nicotiana glauca
ATGATATCAGTCCTGAGTTAAACACTGTCTCGAAATGGCTAGTAAATTCTAAGGCTTTAACCACTAAATTATTAATTTCTGATAATTGGAACTAAAAATGGTAAGTTTGACTGTGCCCGTGTGGCTTGCATGCATATAATTGGACTGATTGCGGATCGGGCTGTACGCCACAACGAATGTTACGATGATATTGCGCTTGGGCTGTAGGAGCCCCTCCGGAGTCTGAACCCCCACAATGAGTGCGGGTACCCAAATGGATCGGGCTGTATGCCGCAGCGGTCATGTGCATTTGCATTGCATCCATGCATTGATATCTATCTGCTTTATCTGTCTTTACTTGTTGTTATTACACTGTTAAATGTGTAGGAGTACTGGTTTTAGCTTCACATTGTTGTATTCTCGGGATTTCTGACTATCAGACATTATACATGTCTATTACCACTGAGTTGGAAGTACTCACTTTACTCCCTGCACCATGTGTGCAGATCCAGGTACCTCGGGAGTTTAGATGAGCTTTTGCTGTCTTCAGAGCATTTTCGGAGTTGTCGAGGTAGCTGCCTGACGTCCGCAGGATCCAACTCCTCCCCTATCCCTTTTATTATCTTTCCGCAGTTTTGAAACTATGTATTATTTGAGTCTTATTACACTGTATTGTTAGAGGCTCTAGACTCATGACCCCTAGGTATTTGGGATTTTATTCCGTATTATCGTGATATTCAGCTTATTTCTATCTATCAGTTTATACTTTAAGTTTTATTGCTGTTAATGATATTCAAATAATTGGTTTTGAGCTTCATACTCGGGTTGAGAGTGTAAATTGTCGGACTTGCCTAGCAGTTGTGTTGGGCGCCATCACGACCGGGATTGGGGTCGTGACAGATCCGAATAGGTGCGGGGTAAATGTTATACTACTGTATCTGGGTAAATGATTAACCAGTCATTATTAGCTAATATTCTATCTTATCTTTCAAGTATAGTGTCCCCATTTCTTCGTTTGTTTGTCCAAGTGTACCTACTACCTTTAAAACCAAGATCTAATAGGTGACAACAATTTAAACAATTAGTGAAGGCATCCACTCTCGAGTTATTAATAGGATTACCACCATATTTTTCATTTTGTCTATTTACCTCATTGAAATCCCCCCACTAACCAAGGGCCTCTATAGTTATCATAAACACATTTCAAATTATCCCATAATATACTACGTGCTTGTACAGTTTAGCAGCATATATCGAAGAAATTAACTATTTGGTAGGGTTAGGCATTACCTGGACCATGTAGTGGACTTCTTGGGAAGTTATTGTTCGTTCATCCACATGAACCAAATCATCATGCCACAGAAGAGCTATGTCTCCTGACATACTGTCACGACCCCAAATCCCGGTCGTGATGGCGCCCAACACACTGCTAGGCAAGCCCGACCAATTTACCAACCTTAACCCCTTTTCTACAATTTATGGTTCAATTAACACAATTAATTACTAAGTCATCATACTGAAAGTCTGAGATATAGTCAAACATGCAGAAAAAAACCCAAGTGGAAATACTACCACACAACCCGAATGATCAGGTGTCACAAGTCTGAGCCTCTAATACACGAGTGTCAACCTACTACATATTTTTCTAAAGAAAATGCAGAATAAAACAAATAGGATAGATGGGAAGATCAGGACTGCGAACGCCATGCAGCTACCTTAATGCTCCCGGATACAATGCTCGATAGAGATAGCCTCACTCAGCCTTAGTAGGTGCACCAGTATCTGCACATGAGGTGCAGGGAGTAAAGTGAGTACTTCCAACCCAGAGAGTAATAAACACAAATAAAGGCTGAGAGTAAGAAATCCTAAATAGGCAAAAGATAAGTTATAATCACAATACTTCACCAGATAACATCAATTAAGGTAACCAACGAAATTAATAATGCTGCAATAGAGAAATAAATAATGTCAGTCAAAATATGCAATGCAACACATAAACCAGTACTCTTTAGTACCCACTGCGGCGTGCAGCCCGAGCAATCCATTTATTTATCTTCGACGACGCTCACTGGGGGTGTGTACAGACTCCGGAGGGGCTCCTACAGCCCAAGCGCAAATATCAAGCCATCCCGTGGCATCTGATCTAGGCCCTCGGCCTCATATCAATATCAATATAATATCGCTGCGGTGCGCAACCCGATCCCATAAATATAATACCGCTGCGGTACGCAGCCCGATCCCGTAATCAGTCCAAAATCACATAAGCCTCCTGGTACAATAGCAAATAAATTATTCAGCCCAAACTTCATTAGAAATATTATTTAAGTCCCAAGATTTGAGAAAAGTGGTTGAGTTTGAAAAATAGTATTTAATACTAGGACCGAGTTCAATTTTCTGTACACATGGTAAGAAACCAGTAAAATAATCCCTGAAGGATTCAAATAGTTGGCACAAAGCCCCAATTATGATAATTAATCAATTTATTAGGATATCAATTCAACTCCAAGCAATTAGGTAGTGTTTTCATTAAGCGGGACAGACCAAGTCACAATCCCCAATGGTGCTCTACCCCACGCCCGTTATCCGACGTGCAAGTCACATTAATATAGCACTATGAAGTGCAAATTCGGGGTTTCAAACCCTCAACACAGCATTTACATCTATTACTAACCTCAAACCGACTATTTCTTTAATTCACGACGCCTTTTCCCTTCGAATTGATCTCCGCGTGCGTCAAATCTATCAAAATCACACAAACATCGATGAAGCTCGATTTCTAAAAGACGGGGTTTTAGCCATACATATCTGAAATTCGCCCCTTAATAATACTACAATGATCTAATATAGTTATGTAACTTTAATCTACAATACCACATTCAATAGGGCCAATATTAGTACTAAATCCCATAACTTATGCCATTTAGGCCTATTATCAAACATCTTGTAGGCATAGATATTTACACCTCATAGCTATAGTATTAGTTCCTCCAACTATCACCATTAACCAACAATTCATCCCACTATTATTCTTTAACAATTTATACTCCTAACATCACATGTGTGATCAACCATTCACACCCAAACCAACAAAATTTTATCAAATAAACACCTTTAAATCCCTACCATGTTCATGTATTTAAATTGGGAATTTATGGTCTCCAATCACCATACCATAAGTTGTAATACACGATTCCTACTCATAATTTCATAATAACTTCGTATATGTAATTCTAAGGTGTAGGATTACCTCTTGTAGACCAAACCCTAACTTGAACCCTTTTGAATAATTCTTGACGATTAGAGCAATTCCTATGAATTTCAATCCATGTAGATGTTAATACTACCATTAATTAGTGTTAATCCATTATGAAAATATCATAAAACTTACCTTTGATGTGTATTTGGGTTGAGGGTGCTCCACCTTCTCTCTAAAAGCTCCAGAAAATCCCAAAATTACAAACCTCAAACGAGTTAAATGAAATGGGGTTCGGGTCTTAAAAACCCATTTTTTGTACTAACGCGCCGCGGGGCACGGGGCGGCTGTGAAAAATATATCTGGAAATGAAATTTCGGACCCTATTGGAATTTCTACTGGCGCGGCGCTCCAGGTACCGCATGGGGCGCCGCGGTAGTGCAAATTTCTGCGCTGCTTTGGTAATTTGGTCATAACTTCTTGTAGAAGTATCCAAATGATGAACGGTTTGAAGCGTTGGAAACTAGACTTGGAGACATTTTATATGATAGGTTGTTCATCATATAAATCTTTATATATATATATTCAGATATTCTCGTCCAAAGTTTGGTCTTGTGCGTGCTCATTTAAAACTTTCGTCTATTATGAAATTTTCCAACTTCAAAAGTTCCCGTTAGCCATCTGAAATCACCCCGAGGCCCCGGGACCTCAATCAAAAGCACTAACATATCTTAAGACATCATCCAAACTTGTTCCAATCATCAAGACGCCTCAACTAACTCCAAAACCATCAAATTACATCGGATTCAAGCCTAAGTTCTTCTAAAACTTCCGAAATACGTATTTGATTAAAAAAACCCGACCAAAACACTTTTGAATAATCTGAAATTTTGGACACACATCCCAAATCACCTAATGAAGCTACTACAACTCTCGAAATTTCATTCCGACCCTCGGATCAAAATCTCACCTATCAACCGGAAGTCGCCAAAATACTAACTTCGCCAATTCAAGCCTAATTCTACACCGGACCTCCAAAATCAATTCCGATCACACTCCTAAGTCACAAATCACCTCCTGGAGCTAACCAAATCACCAGAATTCACATCCGAGCCCTTTAACTCATAAGTCAACATCCAATTGACTTTTCCAACTTAAGCCTTCTTAAAAGAGACTAAGTGTCCCATTTCTTATCAAAACCACTCCAAACCAACTCGATCACAAAAGATACGGATAATGAAGCATAAAGAAGTTGGAATTGGGGAAAATGGAGCATAAATCATGAGACGACAGGTCGGGTCATCACACATACCTTGAGCTTTTACTTGTGCCATGTAAAAATCATTTTTAGCACTGTATGGTCATGCATGTGTGTCTCTAGAAGGGAAACTAGGGTAAGCTTATAGTTATCCAAGAGGGACCTAAACTGATGTCTAAATTCCATGTTGTTTGATCCTCTACAATTCCAAACAATTAAATTCATTATGGGTTTGGGGTTGGTTGGAACATCCAAGTCAGCTACATCATTCATTACTCCCAGCAACATTTGAGATGTCTGTGGTGGTGTAGTGTCCCTTTGCAGGGTTGGCACAATCACCATGGAGTATTTTCCCTCATGTGGATCTTGATTTATACTGAAGTTGACGCTACATGTGAGGAGATCTGGTGGGCATTTTAGAATGATCTTTTTTGCGAACTGTTCTTTGAGGCTGTAGAGGTAAAATACCTTGAGTCATATGAATTCCGTACAAGTTTCTCGCATTTCCTCCATTATTTGAGCTAGCTCCTGCCTTGTTTGCTCTCCTAGTTCGTTGGGCGATGGAGGTGGTGTCATTGGAGGAGTGAATAGAGGGGATAGAGGTGCCTGGGCGCTTGTTGGTGAGAGGTTCAACTCCGGAGGGGGAAAGGTGCTCATATGTTGAAACCATGGGGCATATAGGGTTCCCGTGTGATGTTGAGGGTAGAAGGGAAGAGTCCCTAATACCTGGTGGAAGCTGTGAAGAGGAGGAGTGAGTGTGTTTTCCCATGATGATTGAGCTGAGGTCATTGCTCTAGTTGGATCCAACTGGGATGGTGTGAGGTTGGACCATTGAGTCTGGGCTACCACTTGCATGCCCAGTCTCATCCCCTCGGTGATAATCTCCGCTATATGGGTAGGGTTCTGAACAAGCAGGATTATTTCTTGGTTATTCAATTCCATGGTGGAGATGAGGGAGTAACCCTGGAGACCCATCTCCAACCAGGATTGTATGGGGTATTCCAGTGGTGGTGTTTGGGAGGTGTAGATCAATGGAGTGGTGGGATTGGGGTGGGGAGGGCCACTCATGATGAGGTGAGAGAAATGGAATTGTTGGCTGTGGAGTTGATGATTTTGGTGAAGTGTTGTGTACCAGGGATGGATCATGGCTGTCGAAGTTAGTATTTAAGTTTATAAGTGTGTCCGTAGGGGATGTTTTGTGTACGTCTACGGTTGTAGTTGTATGGAAAGCACTGGTATTGGTTAATGGAGCAAAGGGTAGATTATTATTAGTAGGGGTTAGGTTGGATAATGGATAATCACATGGGGTGGTATGATGACTGGACTGTTGAGGCGTATAAAAAGGTGATGTAGTGGAAGAAAGTAGAGCTGGGGTTGGCTCGTTGGAGGCGGTGTACAGAGATACATTTGCGTAGATTTGGTTGAGATTGTGTCTGTTTGCATGACTGACGTATCATGCAAAGGGGGGGGGGGTGGTGGTGGATTGGTTTGGGCTAGCTGTAGGCGTGGACAATGTTAGGGTTGATTGGGTATTAGGGTTTGTTTTGATTTTTTTATTAAAACGTTTAGTCGTAATATTAAGGGGGTTGTTTTTTTCTTGGGGTGAAACCTGATTAGTCAGAGGTGTAGTGTCATTAATTAGTGAGTCCTTACTGAGGGTGTTGTGTAACGTATTTGTTGTTTTAGTGCATATTAGGTTGGGCTCTAATGGGTCAACTCCTATGGGCTGTGGTCCAGGTTCATTTGTGGCATTAGGTGTTAGTGGCCTATGCCCATGCTGCTTAGCTAATTCTTCAGAGTCTAAATGTGTGATATTAGCAAATAAATTGGTGTTTACAAAGGGATTAAGGTTCATAGACATACCTGAGCTTACCTTAGGGAGTGGCGTGGCCTCGTTCAAGTGGGTGCTTGAGCGTACTGGCTGTGGTGAAGATGGAGATCCTTGGAGAGGTCGCTGGGGAAGTGTCTTGTTGCGTTTTTGATTAGATTTTTTCGGAAAGCTCACAGTTTTCCATTCTGAATCAGCTGGTAGAAGGGTGGGGTTTGGAGTGTCATTGTGAGACATAGAGGCATGGTGTGTGGGGATAGTATTTAAGGGGGGAGTAGTGGAGTATTGGCAGCTCCAACTAGCATGACCAAACCTTCCACAACGGGTACAGAGGAGGTTGAGTCCTTCATAGAGGAGCACTTGTTTGTGTGTACCAAGATGTACATATTTTTTGAGAGGTTTTTCCAGAGGCACCTCTATGCAAATGCGTGCATAACGTCCTCTGGTAGTTGAAGTGGTACATGTATCCACTTTTAAGAGCTTACCTAGCTTGGTTCCTATTTTTTGAAATATTTGGTAATCATAGAACTCAGTGGGGAGTTAAAGTAAGCGTACCCAAAGGGCAGCATAAGTTAGCTGGGCATTAGAGGCAACAAACTTAGGTTCCCAGCGGCGCACGGAGAGGAAGTGGTTTAATATAAACCAAGGCCCTTCATGAAGTGCCTTGTGTATGTTTTCTTCGTAAAGGAACTTAATTAAGAATAAATTACATCCCAGATCTATGAGATGTATTTCCTATGTGGGTTTCCAAGTGTGTGCTAGTTTTGTTTTAAGTATGTGATGTTCCACTGTTCGACCAAAGACCTTGATGATAATGGAGTTTTGCCAAGGTGTATAGATTCTTGCTTTGCCCTCTGTTGTGAGTGGAATGAAATCATCGGAATCATATTCGTTATTCGTTTCATCCGTGAGTTCAACCTCAGTGGTGAGAGTTGTTGTGGTTGAAATATAAGTAGGTAGTGTGTTATTTGAGGTAAGTGTTTCGAGGAACGATTTAGGGTTTGGAGTAGTGGCAGAGGGGTCAATCTGCATGTGGTGTGGTATTGGTGGATGTTGTTCCTTATGGTCATTGGTGTCGATGTTCATATGGTTTTCGAGGTGGTGGACGGGATTTGTTGGGGTAGTGGGGGACAGTGATGGAGCTGAATTCATGTGTAAATCTGGTGGTTTGGTTGGAATAGGTGATGGGGATGGAGATGCACTGGGTGATGAAGGTGGAGATGCAAAAACTGAGTTCATGGAGAAAAGCTCATCTATAAAATACGTCGTTAAAGCTTTGTTAAAAAGATGTCTTGAGTTTAATGATTAGGATCATTAAATATGTTTCAGCAGTACTTACAAATATAAGTATAATATCAAATTTTTGTCTGAGTAGTATTTCAACTTAAATAAGTATTATTCTCTCTGTTTCAATTTAGATAACACACTTTCGTATTAGTCCGTTCAAAAAAGAATGACACATTTTTATAATTAGAAATAGTTCAACTTTAAATTTTTCATTTTGCGTATTTTACCCTTCAATGAGAAGCTTTTATAATAACACAAATGGCATGACCCCATAAAACTTTTACTCCTTAAACTTTTAAGAGCATATGTTTCAAAAGTCTTTTTTATTTTCTTAAACTCCATGTCAAGTCAGACTATCTCATCTAAATTGAAACGAAGGAAATAATAGTTTTCACTCATAAAAATTCAACCTTCACAATTTTTTTAAAAAGTAAATTTCAGTATCAAGCACAATTAATAACTTCCAAATGTTCTTTTCCAACTTCAGTTGTTAAAGTTTTTTTTTCTTCAAATTTAACCTAAGATTATCCAAACGCCTAATGATAAGAATTTTTCAATATAAGGTATTGTAACTTATAGTACTTATAAGAACTTCTTATAACATTGAGGGGTCATATGGTATGATATATTAGGAAAAATAATATATATATTAATTTTGCTATTATTAATCCTTTGTTTAGTAGTGTTATTCAACCTATGTATAACTAATAGCAATAGCGTAGTCACCTTATAACAAGAGTGGTCAAGCGCACATCCTTCGCCGAAAAATTATACTCTCATTGTTTCAGTTTATATGATACAATTTCCTTATTAATCTATTCCAAAAAAGAATGATATTTCTATATTTGGAAATAATTTAACTTTAACATTTCTATTTTATCCATTTTACTCTTAATAACAAGTTTTTATACCCACACAAATGTCATGGGCCCATAAAACTTTTGCCCTTGAGCTTTTAGGACCACATGTTTTAATTTTTTTTCTAAACTTTGTGCCAAGTAAAATTATGTCATCTAAATTGAAACAAAGGGAGTATTGCATATATAAGTTAAATATTATTTTATATGATTATATATTATATTTTAAACACCCTTAACACACTTAAGTAAAATAGTCCAACGGTTAGGTGTTCAAGTAATATGTCGTTCACAGGTTCAAAGTTCTACCCATTTTATTTGCCAAAAATAAACAAAGACCACCATGTGGTCTATTTGATTCTTTTTCAATCTGAAAAATCTCTTAATAAAATAACTTTTAAAACTTAAAATTTGTGTAGAAATAAACAACCAATCTTAAAATGAATTTTGTACCTAAAAGTTATTTCTTAAATAAATGTTATAATTTAAAGTCACGCCCTACCAAAATTTCTTCAACAAAAGTTCTATACAAATTACACATCCTCTTGACTCTCTCTTTCCTTTGATTTTATGCTTACTTTATTAGTAAAAATTTCTAATGTTGTCTTCTTGTTATTTTAATTTTGTTCTATAAAAGTATAGTCTAGTAAAAAAATTATGGAAAAATTTCACATTAGAACAACTTGTCTTCATACTTTTCAATTTTATAGCCCATATTTCAATTTACAACCAACTAGCCTATAAATAATAGGCTAAGATTCAACATCTAACTCCAATATGTTCTCAAAATTACTATTTAATTTTTAAAAAAGATTCCTCAAGCTTTTAAATTAATTTTCAAATCAGTAAGTGTCACTTAAATATTAATTCAACAAACCAAATTTATTTGGGTGGTCAAAATTAGATTTTTAACAAGCTTAAATATGTGGGTTTAAATTCCGAATTTGATTTTGTGAGAAATATGGAGTGAGTGTTATTTAGACTTGTTAGAAATAGTATAAGGAGGTTGTATATAAAATTTAAAGTTATTTAATGGAGATTTGAACTGGTTTTGAAGAAGAATTACAACTGAAAATCGTGGAAGAAGTTCGTCTACAGACGCTTGTATAAAGCTATATAAAAGTGTATAATAGTGTATAAGGTATGTTTCTACACTCATATACAATATTATACAAGATTATGCATAATTATACAAAAAACTGACTTCGTCTTCTTCCTTGCGTTTTTTCTGAAATTTAACTCAAATCTTGCTCAAATCTATTCCAAATCACTTCAAATTTAAATTTTGAACTCCTTTTGATATTTTCAATCAATTGGAATAATACCCAATCCAAACAACTAACAAATTCAAAAAACCCATTTTCAAAAGCAAAGCTTTGAATGGTCTTCAATGGTGGACTTCTATTCTTCAAATTTCTTTCATTGCAAGCAGGTGACACACTAGGAGAAGCAGAAAATACATGGCCCTTTGAAGCATATGTAAAAGATTTGAGAAGAAGAGAGAGTGAAAGCAATAGTTGTGAGAACAAAGAATTAACTCCATAGCTTTCAGAAGGAATGGTTGTAAAAATACATATTTTGAATTTGCAAGTGCTTTCAAAATATTTACAATGTGGTCTAGGTGGGGTAAAACTTAAAAATATGGGCCATTTTTTGTTACAGTGTGAAGTCATGTATATTTTCTTATAATTCTTTCAAAAATTATTGTTTAGCTAAATGTTGCATTGTTTGATCTAAACTTTTGGTATACTATGCATCGATAAAAAAAAAAAAAATTGTTGACTTGTTTAAAGTTTGAACACCCTTGACAGAATTTCTGGCTATACCATGGACTAATAGTACTAGTTCTATACCCTATTCAATACTATTTTTATACATAGCAAAATCATGACATTAACAATACTATAATTCTTAATAAATGTATGAAGACAAAACTGCTCTTTCAAAACCTTTTCCAAACCCTTTCTAAAGAACATAAAGTGTATATTTGTAAACAAATAACCTTTTTTAAAAAATTTATGTAATGCATGTTTTATTTATCACACCAAACTAAATAGTGGATAAGAAATAATTCCATCATAACTAATTTTAGTACTGTTAATCCTAACATTACTAATCCTAATATTACTAATACACGATATTTAGTGGAGCATTATTCTTATAAACGACGCCCAAGCAATTTGATTGCTGTTTAAATAACTTTTGAAGTACAATGAAATTCGCCCCAAACCTAGGACAGACTGACATGGACATGACAAAGATCTCAACAGAAGAGGAAACGTCCATGCACTCATCAAACTCTACTGCAGGAGGCATCAAACAGATTCCTCTAACAGAAGTAGACATGCATCGTATTTATGAGCCATGCAAATGCTCAATTATTGTTAAATTGGTAGGAACACGTATGTTACACCAATACTTAAAAAAGAAGATTCAGGAGCTTTGGCATCCAACAGAGGATCTTTCCCTAATAGATCTTGAAGAAGACTACTACATTATCAAATTTAAGAAAGAAGGAAAATATGGAGAAAGAAATTAACCAAGGTCCACGATTTATCAATGGCCATTTCTTATCGATTTCAAAATGGAAGCCTAATTTTTTGGCTAAAAAAGAGAAACTAACCACCTCAGCAGTATGGATTAGGCTACCCTATCTACCAACAGAATTTTATGATTCAAATATTCTAGAAAAAATCGAAAATGCAATTGGGCGTTTATTAAAAATTAATGTTTGTACATGTTACGACCCCGGTTCGGCCTCCGTGAACTATCGTGACGGCACCTAGTCTCTACGACTAGGTAAGCCTAAATTGCGGAAGAAAATCAAATTTGCGGAAGTAAAATAATTTAAAACATAAATAAAGTAATAAACAACGTTTAAACGTGCCGCCCAACATACATAATATTTAACTTTCAAAACCAATACATAAATCCAAGACCCGAAAACCCACAAATTACAAGCTAAGGATATGTTCACGATCCGAATTTTCCACCCCCGGGAGTCGTGATGGCGCCTAGTCGTAGAAGCTAGGCAAGCCACGAAATATAAAAATTCCAACTCTTTCATTTTAATCACTTTTAACAACTTGAATTAACAGGAAATTAACATTTTTTAAATTAACGATAACCATAAATAAATGAAAGACTTAAACAACTAAAATATAACCAAGCCAGTACTACAATGCTAATATACTCATCTACCCGGAATCTGGTGTAACAATATTCACGGATGGACTAAGATTACTACAACAACTTTCTGAAAGAAATACAACCTATCTCGAAATCTAATGAAAATAGAGTAAATAAGGAAATAGAAGTGAACGCCAGGCCTGCGGACGCCTGTAGGACTACCTCGGGATCTCTGACTGGACTGAAGGTTGTCTCCCCAAGTGCTACTGTCCAAATGCTGCTCCGGTAGTGCAGACTATAGCATTAGCACAATCGACCCCATGTGATGGTAAGTGTCTGGCCTAACCCCGGCGAGGTAGTGACAAGTCTAGGACCAGACTCCAGATAAATCTATGCAGTTATATAATATACAGCGGAAAATAAACAGGAATAAACAATTTAAATGGGAGGGGGTACATGCTACGGGGAAATGTCAAATCCAGCAGGAACCTAAGAGAAATATGACAGAATAATTCAAAATGTACAACAAAACAATAATAGTACTGTTACGGCGCGCAACCCGATCCTTTATCATTTAACACTATTGTGGCATGCAACCCGATCCATTTATATCACTGTTGCGGCATGCAATCCAATCCAATTTAACATTGTTGAGGCGTGCAACCCGATCCATATTTAGTATTATTGCGGCGTGCAAACTGATCTATATATTTATATACATTTAGCAACAACCATACCAAGAGTCTCGGCAAGGTATCAACAATAAACTATACTATCCCGACAAGGGATTCGACAGTAAAAGTAAATACGTCCCGGCAAGGGAGAATCAACTATAAATAATCTTAACTTAACTTTTACTCGTCTCAGCTAACACCAATACTCAACCATAAGTAATTTCCACGAAAACAAACTTAATCCTTGCTCAATATCGAGAATCGACAATTAAAGCATCCGTAATATCATTTAAGTGCACAACAAATTTCAATTTAAGACTCACGATCATGCTCGATACCAACGTATAGATACTTGTCACCATGCCTATACGTCGTACTCAACAAGAAGTAAATAGCAAATAGGACACAACTCCTAATCCATCAAGCTAAGGTTAGACCGAACACTTACCTCGAATTCCACGGCCAACTCAATCCTCAAACACCGCTTTCCTTTTCGAATTTGGATCAGACTCAATTGTATTTAGACATAATCGACTTAATAACATCAATAAGCGCTAAACAATCTAATTTCAATGCTTAATTATAGCTTTCTAATCATTCTTCCCAAAAAGCCAAAAAATCAACCCCGGGCCTGCTTGGTCAAAACACGAGGTTCGGACCAAAACCCGATCACCCATTCACCCACCAGCCCGAATATATAATTGATTTTGAAATCCGACCCCAAAACGAGGTCAAATTACCAAATAATCAAAAAGCCCTAACTCTATCCAAATCTCTAATCTTCTACCCTTAATCTCATGTTTTAGGCCTAGAAATCTAGTGGGTGTTGATAAAAATAGAAGAAAACAAGTCAAAGATTACTTACCCAAGAGGTTATGGTGAAGAAGTTCTTCAAAAATCGCCCAAGAGATGTGGAGAAGATGAAGTTTATGAAAAATGGTGGAATTCCCGTAATGTGTTCTGTTTTTGAAACTTAAAATAACTGGGCGAAATTGGTCTTCGTGTTCGCGATGAGTCAGGCCTGTGAGACCTTCACGTTCGCGTAAGTGGGCTCGCATTCATGGAGCACTAACTCCTCGAGCCCTCGCGTTCGCGTGCAGGTGGTCGCGTTCGCGTAGGCATAATACCCCTCCCCCTGCCCAGGCTCATAATCCTTCGCGTTCGCGTTACCAGGCCCATGTTCGCAAAGGGAAGACCCCCCCAAAGCTTCGTGTTCGCGACCTGTGTTACGCGTTCGCGTAAAAGGAATTTCCTTCAACATAAATAACACATTGCATTCGCGAGGTTCCTCCCGCGAACGCAAAGAAGAAAATATAAGCATACTAGAAATTGGAGAAACCTGCAACTTTTTATAAGTCCAAAACATTCCTAAATACATCCGAAACACACCTGATCCCTCGGGGCTCCAAACCAAACATACGTACTAACTCAAAAATACCATATGAACTTATCCGTGCGATCAAATCGCCAAAATAACATCATTAACATCTAATTAAACCTTAAAAGCAATGAATTATTTCAAACTTCTTAAAACATCTAATTTGCAATTAAGGTCCAAATCATGTTAAATGGATTCCATTTCTTGCCAAACTTCACAGTATTATCTAAAACCACATATAAGACCTGTACCGGGCACCGAAACCAAAATACGGGCCCGATACCAACATGTTCTGATCAAAATTCATTTCCAAATCCTTTAAACAATTTCAAAAAATAATTTTCTTTAAAATTTCATTTCTCGATATTTGGACCTCGAAATTCGATTTCGGGCATAAGCCCAAGTCCCATATTTTTCTACGGACCCTCCGGGACCGTCACATCACGGGTCCAGGTCCGTTTACCCAAAACGTTAACCAAAGTCAAATTAATTCATTTTATAGTCAAAATTTATCATTTTCTTTCATAGATTTTCTCATTTAAGCTTTCCAGCTACAAGCCCGGACTGTGCACGCAAATTGAGGCAATTCTAAAAGAGGTTTTTAAGGCCTCGGAACATAGAATTCAATTTAAAAGCAAGTGATGACCTTACATTCTCCACCTATAAAACAATTGTTCGTCCTCGAACGGACATAAGAAGGAGGTACCTGAGTCGGGTAAAAGATGGGGATAACGGCTTCGCATATCGGACTCGGACTCTCAGGTCGATGTCTTAGGAGGCTGACCTCTCCACTGAACATGAACAGAAGGAAAACCCTTCGACCTCAACAGACGAACCTGCCGGTCTAAAATGGCTACCGGCTCCTTCTCATAAGACAAGTCCTTGTCCAACTGGACAATGCTGAAATCTAACACGTGAGATGGATCACCGTGATGCTTCCGAAGCATGGACACATGAAACACTAGATGCATGACTGATAAGCTCGGCGGCAATGCAAGTCTATAAGCCACCTCTTCCACTCGATCAAGAATCTCAAACGGACCAATGAAGCTAGGGCTAAGCTTGCCCTTCTTCCCAAATCTCATCACGCCCTTCATAGGCGACACTCGAAGCAATACCCACTCATCGACCATGAAGGCCAAATCTCGAACCTTACGATCGGCATAACTCTTTTGCCTAGACTGAGCTGTACGAAGCCTATCCTGAATAATCTTGACCTTGTCCAAGGCATCCTAAACTAGATCCGTACCTAATAACTGAGCCTCTCCCCGCTCAAACTATCTAATCGAAGACCGACATTTTCTACCTTATAAAGCCTGATAAGGAGCCATCTGGATACTCGACCGGTAGCTGTTGTTGTAGGCAAACTCCGCTAAAGGTAAAAACTGATCCCACGAGCCTCCAAAGTCAATGACACAAGCTCAGAGCATATCCTCCAAAATCTGAATAGTCCGCTCGGACTGACCGTTCGTATGGGGATGAAATGCTATGCTCAACTCAACCTATGTGCCCAACTCTTGCTGAATTACTCTCTAAAAACGTGAGGTAAACTACGTAACTCGGTCCGAAATGCTAGACACCGGCACACCATGAAGGCAAACAATCTCCCAGATATAGATCTCAGCTAACCTCTTGGAAGAATATGAGACTGCCATAGGAATGAAGTGTGCTGACTTGGTCAGCCTGTCAACAATGACCCACACTGCATTGAACTTCTTCTAAGTCTGTGGGAGTCCAGTAATGAAGTCCATAGTGATCCGCTCCCACTTCCACTCGGGAAGCTCAATCCTCTGAAATGAACCACCGGGCCTCTGATGCTCGTACTTAAACTGCTGACAATTCAAACACTGAGCCATATATGCAACGATATCATTCTTCCGTCTCTGCCACCAATAATGCTGCCGCAAATCCTGATACATCTTCACAGCGCCCGGTTGAATAGAGTACCGGGAGCTATGAGCCTCCTCTAAAATCAACTCTCGAAGTCCATCCACATTAGGCACACAAACTCGACCTTGCAATCTCAAAACTCCATCATCACCTAAGGTAACCTACTTGGCACCTCTGTGATGCACTGTGTCTTTAAGGACACACAAATGGGGGTCATCATATTGCCGATCTCGGATACGCTCCAATAATGAAGAATGAGCGACAGTGCAAGCTAACATAGGGCTGGGCTCAAAAACATCCAACCTCACGAACTGATTGGCCAAAGACTGAACATCCAAGGCAAGCGGTCTCTAACCAACCATAATATAAGCTAAACTACCCATGCTGGCTGACTTCCTACTCAAGGCATCAGCCACCACATTGGCCCTTCCCGGATGATATAAAATGGTGATATCATAGTCTTTCAACAAATCCAACCACCTCATCTTCCTCAAATTCAACTCCTTTTGCTTGAACAAATACTGCAGACTCTTGTGATCCATGAACACCTTACATGCCATGCCATACAGATAATGCCTCCATATCTTCAACGCGTGGACAATGGCTGCTAACTCCAAATCATGAACCAGATAGTTCTTCTCATGAATCTTCAACTACCGCGAAGCATATGTAATGACCTTGCCACCCTGCATCAATACTGTACTAAGTCTAATAAGAGATGCATGACAATAAACTATATAATGCCCTAAACCCACGGGCAAAACCAACAACGATGCCGTAGTCAAAGATGTCTTGAGCTTCTGAAAGCTCGCCTCACACTCGTCTGACCATCTGAACTAGGCACCCTTCTGGGTCAACCTGGTCATCGGGGCTGCGATAGATGAGAACCCCTCCACAAACCGACGATAGTAGCCTGCTAATCCCAAGAAACTCCGAATCTCTTTAGCTGATGCTAGTTTAGGCTACTTCTTGAATGCCTCAATCTTCTTCGGATCAACCTAAATACACTTTGCCGATACAACATGACCCAAAAATGCAACTGAACTTAACCAAAACTCACACTTTGAGAACTTAGCATATAACTGACTATACCTTAGAGTCTGAAGAACCACTCTGAGATGCTGCTCGTGCTCCTCCAAACTGTGGGAATATATCAAAATATCATCAATGAAGACTATCACGAACGAGTCCAAATAAGGCCTGAACACTCGGTTCATCAAATCCATAAAAGCTACTGGGGAATTTGTCAACCCGAATGATATCACCAAAAACTCATAATGCCCGTACCGAGTACGAAAAGCTGTCTTAGGGAGATCGAATGCCCTAATCCTCAACTGATGGTAGCCAGATCTCAAGTTAATCTTTGAAAATACCTTGACACTCTGAAGCTGATCGAACAAATCATCAATCCTCTACAGTGGATACTTAATTTTGATTGTAACCTTGTTCAGCTGCCGGTAATCAATACACATTCTCATTGACCCATCCTTCTTCTTAACAAACAACACTGGCGTATCCCAAGGAGAAACACTGGGTCTAATAAAACCCTTCTCAAGCAAGTCTTGCAACTGCTCCTTCAACTCTTTCAACTTAGGCAGGTCCATACGATACGGCAGGACAGAAATAGGCCAAGTGCCCGAAGCCAAATTAATGCAGAAATCAATATCCCTATTGGGTGGCATACCCGGCAGGTCTGAAGAAATAACTCAGGAAACTCCCAAACAACGGGCATAGAATCAATAGAAGGGACCTCAGCACTAGAATCGTGAACATAAGCCAAATAGGCCAAACACCCCTTCTTGACCATACACCGAGCTTTCATATAAGAGATAACAATATGGGTAGAATGACCAGGAGTCCCTCTCCACTCTAAATGGGGTAAACCCGGCAAGGCTAAGGTCACAGTCTTGGCATGACAGTCCAAGATAGTGTGGTAAGGTGATAACAAGTCCATCCCCAATATAAAATCGAAATCAACCATGTCTAGAAGCAATAAATCTACACAAGTATCGAGACCCCCAATCACCACAATACAAGAATAATGGACTCGATCTACCACAATAGAATCACCCATCGATGTATACACATAACAGGAGAACTCAAATAATTACTAGGCATAACTAGATACGGTGAGAAATAAGATGACACATACGAGTATGCAGACTCTAGATCAAATAACACTAAAGCATCTCTATCACAAACCAGAACAGTACCTGTGATAACTGCATCGTAAGCCTCAGCCTCAGGCATGGCTGGAAGAGCATAACATCGGGACGGGACGGGCCCCACCACCCTGGACTACCTCTCTAGGATGGCCTGCGGCTAGCTAGCCTCAACCTCTAGCGGTCTGAGCTCCACCTCTAGCACCTCTACCTGCACCTTTAGAACCTCTACCCCTACCTCTAGCTGGCTGGGTGGTTTGTGGAACACCTGGTGCCTGAACCATAGCACGGGAACCCTACTGCTGCAACTCAGTACCCACCAATCTTGGACAAGCCCTCTTGATATGACCATACTTACCATATTCAAAACATCCACCTAAGTGCTGCGGTTGAGGAAATTGAGACTGACCCTGGCGACCTAAATGACCACCCCGAACTCTGGAGCGGCGGTGCACTGATAGGAGCTGGTGGTGCACTGTAGGGCTGCTAATCAGAATACTACGTATGGGAACCATGGTCACCTGAAGCACCATAAGAAACCTGAAATGCTGACTGAAAAGGCCTAGGAGGATGGCCTCTACCATACGAATCTCTACCTCTAAATGAGGTACCATTGAATCGGCCTGAATGATGGGGCTTCTTGTCCGACCCATGACCACCTCCCTGTGACAAAACCATCTCTACTATCCGGGCCACATTGTCCGCCTCTTGGAAAGATATCTTACTCCCAGTCTCTCTAGCCATCTGAAGACGAATCAGCTGAGTAAGTCCATCAAAGAACCTCCTCACCCCCTCTCTCTCGGTGGGAAGTATGATAAGAGCATGACGAGCCAAATCGATAAATCTGGTCTCATACTGGGTGACAGTCATAGAACCCTGTTGGAGACGATCAAACTTTCTCCGATAGGCCTCTGTCTATGTGATAAGGAGGAACTTCTCCAGAAATAGCTGTGTAAACTACTCCCAAGTCAAGGCTGGCGATCCGGCTGGTCTAGCCAAGCAATAATCTCTCCACCAAGTCTTGGTAGATCCAGACAAGCGAAATGTAGCAAAATTGACCCCATTGGTCTCAACTATCCCCATGTTCCTAAGAACCTCGTGACAACTGTCTAGATAATGATGGGGATCCTCAGTAGATGCACCACTGAAAGTAGTAGTGAAAAGCTTTGTGAACTTGTCCAATCTCCACAAAGCATCGACAGACATAACTACTCCATCACTGGTCTGAGCTACCATACCTGGCATAACTACTCCAACTGGCTGAGCTGCTGGAGTCTGAAACTGGGGAGCCATCTGCTCTGGAGTGCATGTAGCAGGAGTCTGGGCTCCTCCTCCAGCCTGAGAGACGGCTAGTGCTACAGGAAGCAAACCTTCCCAGGTGATACTCTCCATAAGTCCAACTAGTCGGACCAGAGCATCCTAAAGAACTGGGGTAGCAATAAACCCCTCTGGGACCTGAGCTGGGCCCACTAAAATCTATGGGGCCAGAACCTCATCATCAAAATCAACCTGAGGCTCCGCCGCTGGTGCTGTTGCTCTAGGCTGAGCTCTGCCCTCGCCTCGGCCTCTTGCATGGACTCGGCCTCGCCCTTTGCCCCTCGTGGGAGTTGCTGCTGGGGGCTCGGGCTGCTGATCGGTGGATGAGGAATTGCGTGTTCTCTCCATCTATGAAAGAACAAAGTAGAAATTCAATTAGCACTGAGAAACCAAACCGCACGACAAGAAGGAACAAATATGAAGTTTTTCCTAACTATGTAGCCTCTAGGGGATAAATACAGACGTCTCCATACCAATCCCTCAGACACTACTAAGCTTGCCCGTGAATTGTGAGACCCATGTTACCTAGAGCACTGATACCAACTTGTCACGACCCTGATTTTCCATCATCGGGAGTCATGATGGCGCCTACTCGTAGAAGCTAGGCAAGCCACGAAATATAGAAATTCCAACTCTTTCATTTTAAACCTTTTTAACAACTTGAATTAACAGGAAATCAATATTTTTTAAAATTAACGATAAACAAAATTAAGCAGAAGACTTAAACAACTAAAATATAACCAAGCCAGTACTACAATGCCAATATACTTCTCTACCCGGAATCTGGTGTCACAATATTCACAGACGGACTAAGATTACTACAACAACTGTCTGAAAGAAATACAATGTCTCAAAATCTAATGAAAACAGAGTACATAAGGAAATAGAATAGAACACCGGGCCGGCCGATGCCTGCAGAACTACTGATAACACCCAACTCTAGTCCTAAAAAGGATAAGCGATCGCTGCAAATATAATCCGGTCTAAAAGTCCGGAGTCGAATCCCACAGAGAACTAAGGCTTAGCTGTATATGTTTAACATCACCAAGAACACAAGATTGAACAATTTTCTAAATTATAAAGATTGTGATTTATATTTCTAACTAATTAATTAGCAAATACTACAAAGCAATAAAATTATCAACTAACGAAACAAAGGGTTGGAGACTAAATTAAGCAGGTCTAGAGTTATGATTTCCCCTGTCGTTGATTTCTTTGGTTGTATGTTTCTTATAGCGTTGACTTAGTTGCCTCTATCAATCATGAACTCTCCAACTATCATAAATATCTCTCAAGCAATTATGATAATTTACTAGACACATTATCTCAAGCTAAGCTAGATTCGCATTACAGTTAAGTTAGATTGCACCCGAGATATCGTTCTCTAATCCAACCTCTAAACCCTCGGTTATGACTCTCGCCTATAATCCGAAAGTGATGTTGTTCAGACAACTACCTAAATATGCACTCTCTTTCAAGCAGTTACATAATAAATGGGAACGACTAATTGAGGATCTTTTCAATTAGCCAAAATCAAAACGTAGCTGAACAAATAGAGATTAACAACCAACTCAAAACAGTATTAATATAACAACCAATTCATCCCCAACAGGTTTCACCAAAACCTTAGATTAAATGATTTAGCTACGCATGATAGTTTGTAAAACTACAATACTAAAAGTCATAACCAACCATAAAAAATAGAAAGAGGAAAGAAAAACTCGTAGAAGAATTCCCTGCCTTGCTCATATTGTGTCTCTTGTTTTTTTCCTTGTTCTAAACCCTAAAAACTTATTATTTTGCTCCTTTGGATGAACTAAACCTTTTATAGGTTGAGGGGATTGGTCTTGAACTTCCAAAGGTACCCTTAAGAGCTGTTTTTCCGTATGGACTAGCGCGGCCGCGCTAAGGCCGCGCAAGTTGGGTTATATTCTGTCTCCGTCCGCGTCAGGTTCGCAGTCGCAGTTTCAAACGCGTTTTTGACCCTGTGTCGTTTGGAATTTGGAAAAACGTAAAACATAATAGTTGTAGTACTTTGAGTTATATTTCCATTAATATATTGTACAACCCAAATGGAGTTCTGAGAGAAAAATTTATATCTATTTTACTAGACAGTGCGCGATATGACTACTCGATTCTTCGTTCACTCTAACTATCATCCATTGACCCCCAAACACGATCCCGGCTTAATTCCTTGAGCTTTTACTCAGACTTCAAAGCTCAAAATCACTTGAATTCATTCATAACATCTACATAGCTCGGAATCACTCCTACAAGGCATAAAACACACAGTTAGCGCAAGACACTAGCAACTAGCTCAAACTCAATTAAAGTGCAGTAAATTAGAGTGTAATAAGCGACTAAAATGCGTAATTATAGCCTATCATCAACACCCCACACTTAAATTATTGCTCGTCCTCAAGCAATCAAACTACACTTTTTATAGACATGAACTTTTTAAACAATTCTCCTAACTCATCGCACCAAGAGTATTTAAAATAGACTAAGCACAAAAGTGTAATATCTTTACCTCTAGAATTGACTCACAAGTACCACACGTTATTCACAACTCACCCACTTACTCTAACATAAAGGTCACTGACATTACCTTTCCTTCATGAATCAAGTGCCCTCACACAACAAAAGAGAGTAGTTCCACACAATACAATTTAAGAACACTTAGGAACTCAAGATAGAAAGAATTCACTCACTCTCAGAAAGAATATTCTTATGCCACAAAAGATGCACCATAAGCTTGCTCGTAGTGTCTTATTCCACTAATCGAGCTATTTCAATCTAGGATCAATTAGGACTTTATCTGGTTATACTGTATGCTACGGGACGGGTAGGATACATTTAGATATAAGAGTGACTACACCTCCCTAAGCACTTTAATGCATATACTTTAACATTTAAACCCCATACTTATATCAAACCAAAACTCCACCTTCACATCAATGTATATTACCACATGCTTCTTTAAGGACAATTACAGCAAGAGTCACCACTTATTAAAGAAATACTTTTTATTTTCACAACAATACAACTATATTTTATTTTTCAATTCAAGTGGCTCTTACTTGTTCAAAATAGTGCACCTTTCTCCTGATTTCATTAGTTCCACTCAAAAGCCAAACCAACCATCCCACACTTTAACTTTTACATAAATCATCACAATTCAAGTGCTTATGAGAGGTTAAAAGGTTCAAATAGATAGTCCATTCAAATAATTGGGTAAGACGTGTAATGTGATTGCCAAAGAATTAGGATTAGAGGCTCAAATGGGTTAATTATGATACATAACAATTAGGCGGGTAAAATATACCTATCTAACTCAACAAAGAAATGCCTATATCACTTCCTAGACTGAACAAAACTACTATTTCGCTTTGCAAACACACGGGGCAAGTTCTAGGCATCAAATGCAATGCACAGAATAACACCCAATCCTCACACACACATGGAACATAACTCACTCAGGATTGGATTCATCAAGACACTCTAGTCAAAGCAGTTAAGCAGATTTAAAATCATACAATTTAAGGTTCTTATACAAGAGTCAAAAACTGAGCCTAAGCGTCACAACCAAAATACTCACTATTCTCAAGGCATAACAAAGTCAAGAGATATTGCTTCAATTCAAAACAAGACACAATGACTCCTATTCCTAAAAAAAACTAACTACACCCGGTTCAAATACAAAAAGAACCGCGGTACAAAGAAAAACCAAGGGGAAATTGCTACACTACCTAACAAAAGAAAATCTTTTTTTAGACTTAAATCCCTCAAGAAAATTGTCTAATAGATCCATCGTTGGGAAAAATCAAATCTTTGCTATTAAAAAAAAAAATTATTCAATTAAACTAACACAACTAAAATAACATAGAAAGTCACCCAGACAATCTCCTCACCCCACACTTTAAATTGTGCATTGTGCCCAATGCACATCATAACTAATAAAAGGGTAAAAGAGACTCCCTGGTAGGCCAAAGGCCGAAGCACTAACAGCTCATGGGGTACTCAGACTTCTCCCAAGCTTGGTCCTTCCAATGGCTTTGCATTCCATTCTCCTAAAAAAATTAAAAAAATCGACACTTCAAAAATAATACGATTAGAAAAAAAACAAAAAAAATAAAATAAATAAAGCAATAAATCTGGGTTGCCTCCCAACAAGCGCTTGATTTAACGTCGCGGCACGACGTGAATCACTTTTTGCCTCCATCTCGAGCTTATGAATTGAACCCCAAGTTTTGATTCAAGCTTATGATTATGGTCATGGGGCGGTGGAATGAATCTAACTTGCCCAAGGAAATAATGTAGTATTCTGCACTCCTTGGCCTTTTTATGAGGTGTGTAATCCTGACTTTCTAGCAAGGAGAATTCCAGAATATATGCACCTTGTTCCTCATTCCTAGACTTCTCAATTGGTTCAGATGACTCTATTTCTATATCATCATCCAAACATAATGTGGAAAAATGCTTGAAGTGTGGACCAATGCGCTCAAACACATGAACTTCAGGATTTTCAACATCCTCAACATCAATGATACTAGAGTCAACAAAATTTGTATCCTCAATGTCCTTGGCCGACTCTAGTCTCACTTCTTCAACATTGACATCCTCAAATTGTAGTTGGCTAGGTAGTTGATGTTCTACTCTGACCTCCCCAATTAACACCTCAAATTCATTCTCTTCTTAGCTACTATCCTCAATATTGGCTTGTTGAGCATTAAAAGCTCCAACCACTTGACTCAATTGAGCCTCCAACTTGTGAATAGTTTCCTCTTGCCTTTCTATGTGTAATTGTTTCGCATTGTTTTGTTCCATAAGGCACTTTAGCATATCCTTGATCTCCTTTAGGTCCGTATTCCCAGGTTCTTTGTTCCTATTAAGTTCACAAGAAAAGGTAGAACCATCATAGTAAGAGGTTGGGGAAAATAAGAAATATGAGCACAACCATGAAGGTGACCATTTTTACCACCACACACATCACACACATTCCACAAATAAGATTGAGTTGGTGCACATAACTCGCTCTTAGGAACGTTTTGAAAATTTTGCCACGGGTGGTTTCCTTTACAATATATATGGAGATCAATAGTAGAATTATCTACACCTAAATTCCCATAATTCCAATGTGCCATGTTTTTTAAATCAACAGTTATAAAAAAACACAAAAAACAAAACAATGAAAAATAAAAGTTCAAACTTGAACCCTAGCAACGACGCCAAAATTTGATAACGCCCAACTCTATTCCTAAAAAGGATAAGCGGTCGCTGCAAATATAATCCAGTCTAAAAGTCCGGAGTCAAATCCCACATAAAACTAAGGCTTAGCTGTATATGTTTAATATCACCAAGAAGACAAGATTGAACAATTTTCTAAATTATAAATATTGTGATTTATATTTCTAACTAATTAACTAGCAAATACTATAAAGCAATAAAATTATCAACTAACGAAACAAAGGGTTGGAGACTAAATTAAGCAGGTCTGAGTTATGATTTCCCCGGTCGTTGATTTCCTAGGTTGTATGTTTCTTATAGCGTTGACTTAGTTGCCTCTATTAATCATGAACTCTCCAACTATCATAAATCTCTCTCAAGGAATTATGATAATTTACTAGATGCACTATCTCAAGCTAAGCTAAATTCGCATTATAGTTCAGTTAGATTGCACCCGAGATATCGTTATCTCTAATCCAACCTCTAAACCCTCGGTTATGACTCTCGCCTATACTCCGGAATTGATGTTGTTCAGACAACTACCTAAATATGCATTCTCTCTCATGCAGATACATAATAAATAGGAATGACTAATTGAGGATCTTTTCAATTAACCAAAATTAAAATGTAGCTGAACAAATAGAGATTAACAACCAACTCAAAACTGTATTAATATAACAACCAATTCATCCCCAACGGGTCTCACAAAAACCTTAGATTAAATGATTTAGCTACTCATAATAGTATGTAAAACTACAATACTAAAAGTCATAACCAACCATGAAAAATAGGAAGAGGAAAGAAAAACTCGTAGAAGAATTCCCCGCCTTGCTCTTATTGTGTCTCTTGTTTTTTTCCTTGTTCTAAACCCTAAAAACTTATTCTTTTGCTCCTTTGGATGAACTAAACCTTTTATAGGTTGAGGGGATTGGTCTTGAACTTCCAAAAGTACCCTTAAGATATGTTTTTCCATCTGGACTAGCGCGGCCACGCTAAGCCGCGTCAGGTCCGCAGTCGCAGTTTCAATCACGTTTTTGACCCTGTGCTGTTTGAAATTTGGAAAAACGTAAAAAATAATAGTTGTATCCCTTTGAGTTATCTTGCCAACCATATATTGTGCAGCCCAAATGGAGTTCTGAGGAAAAGGTTATATCCATTTTACTAGACAGTGCGCGATGTGCCTACTCGATTCTTCGTTCGCTCTAACTATCATCCGTTGACCCCCAAACACGATCCTCATGTAAATAATCAGAGAAACCCTAAGCGAAGAACACAGAATGGTAGGGGGATGAAACGCTAGCAACAAAATTAAAGCAAAGAGCACCAAACTTAGAGAAGAAATCAGAAGAACACCCAATCAGACAAATAATATAAACACAAACATATAAAGCTAGGGTTTCATCAAACTTTAAGCAAAATGTTTAGAAATTGTACTGAGAGTCATGAATTAACACTCAAAATCAGAAAATAAAGTGATTTTAAAAAGGGGTTCAGAAACCCTAGTTTCAAAAAGGGAACAAAAACGTTTAAAACACTAGCCATCGTAAAGATCGAGTAAGGAGTAGTGCAAAACATAAAGTCGTGAGTTAAAATTGTTAAAAATATAGAGATTCAAGAGGTTTGGGTCGAGATTAGGGTTTCATAAGAAACTAGTGAGAAGCAAGAGAAACCTGGCTATGAAACTCAAAGATAATGGTGTTTATAGCACCATCGAACCAAAACCCATCGGAGAAAGGCTGGAAACAAACTAAGGCAAAGCTTCAGTGACCATCTTGTATGGCGGAGACCCATGGGGTCTCAGGGATTGATAGAACTGGTGAGAGAAGGCTTCACGGCGGCTGGTGGTCGAAAGAGGTGAGGTTGGAGGTGGCCGGAGAGAGGGTGAAAGAAATCGAAGAAGAACCAGAAGGTTCTAGAGAGAAGGAGGAGAGGAAGAGACAGGATAGAGAGAGAGGGGGGTCAAGGGGGTAGGTTAGAATTTAATTAAGGAAAAGTGATCTGGGCCGTTGATCTTATTTGATCAATGGCTCAGATTAAATCGGAGTTGGGCCGGCTTATATCAGGGATTGGGCTGGGGCAAATTTAATTGGGTATTGGGTCAATTAAATCTGAAGGGGTGTGGTTAAATTGGCTAAAATTGAAACAATAAAGGGTTATTTGTTAAATAGCCAATTTTCCCCTTTTATTTTAACTATTTTAAAAACAAATTAAAGGTACTGAACTAATTAATAACGTATAAATATTAATCTAAAAATACTGGAAATGATTTTACAATTATAAAATGCTCTTAATTGTAATATAGTCTATAACTGTAATTTATGCAATTCAACTTAGAAAATACCAAATAAATTTGTAAAAATATGCAAAAAAAAATTACTTTAATTATATCTTGGTGTAAATATGAGAATAAAATAGGTTAATCAAAAAAGGATAATTTTTGGGATAATTACTGGTTTTATACTGCTAAAATAGACAATAAATTGATTTTAAAAAATCTTAAAAATTATTGAAAAATACCAAAACTCTTGGGTATACTTATATGTGCATACACATGTTATTTTGAGAATATTTTGAGCATAAAAATAAATAGGGAAAAATTGGGTATCAACAGCGAACGCTGAGCTTTGGGGTGGTCTTCCCTTCGCGAACGCGGGCCTGGCAACGCGAACGCGAAGGCTTATGAGCATGGGAAGGGGGAGGGGTATTATGCCTACGCGAACTCAAAGTTCTCCTAGGCCTGACTCACCGCAATGCGGTGAGCCTGTCGCGAACGTGAAGACCAATTTTGCCTAGTTATTTTAAGTTTCAAAAAAAGAACACATTACGGGAATTCCACCATTTTTCATAAACTTCATCTTCTCCACACCTCTTGGGAAATTTTTGAAGAACTTCTTCACCATAACCTCTTGGGTAAGTAATCTTTGTCTTGTTTTCTTCCATTTTTATCAACTCCCACTAGATTTCTAGGCCTAAAACATGAGATTAAGGGTAGAACATTAGGGATTTGTGTAGAGTTTGGGCTTTTTGATTATTTGGGAGTTTGACCTTGTTTTGGGATCGGATTTCAAAAATAATTATATATTCGGGCTCATGGGTGAATAGATGATCGGGATTTGGTCCGAACCTCGTGTTTTGACCAAGCAAGTCCTGGGTCGATTTTTTGGTTTTTTGGGAAGAATGATTAGAAAGCTATAATTAAGAATTGAAATTAGATTGTTTGGCGTTTATTGATGTTATTAAGTCGATTATTTCTAGATACAATTGAGTTGGAGCCAAATTCGAAAGGGAAAGCGGTGTTTGAGGCTGGAGTTGGCCGTGGAAGTTCGAGGTAAGTGTTCGGTCTAACCTTAGCTTGAGAGATTAGGAGTTGTGTCCTATTTTCTATTTGCTTCTTATTGAGTACGACGTATAGGCATGGTGACGAGTATCTATACGTTGGTGTCGAGTATGACTGTGAGTCTTAAATTGCAATTTGTTGTGTTCTTAAATGATACTACGGATGCCTTAATTGATGATTCTAGATATTGAGCAAGTATTAAGTTTGTTTTCTTGGAAATTACTTATGATTGAGTATTGGTGTTAGCTGAGATGAGTAGAAGTTGAGTTAAGATTGGTTATAGGTGATTCTCCCTTGCCGGGGCGTATTTACTTTCACTGTCGAATCCCTTGCTGGGATAGTGTAGTTTATTGTTGATCCCTTGCCGGGACTCTTGTTATGGTTGTTGCTAAACGTATATAAATATATGGATCAGGTAGCACGCCACAATAATACTAAATATGGATCGGGTTGCATGCCGCAACAATGTTATATTGGATCGGGTTGCACGCTGTAATAACATTATATTGGATCGGGTTGAATGCCGCAACATTGATATAAATGGATCGGGTTGCATGCCGCAACAGTGTTAAATGATAAATGATCGGGTTGCGCACCGTAACAGTACTATTATTGTTTTGTTGTAGATTTTGAATTGTTCTCTCTTATTTCTCTTAGGTTCCTGCTGGATTTGACATTTTCGCGTAGCATGTACCCCCTCCCATTTAAATTGTTTATTTTCCAATGTATATTATATAACTGTACAGGTTTATCTGGAGTCTGGTCTTAGCCTCGTCACTGCCTTACCGGGGTTAGGCCAGCACTTACCAGCACATGGGGTCGATTGTGCTGATTCTACACTTTGTACTATGTGCAGATACCAGAGCAGCATTTGGACAGTAGCACTTGGGGAGCCAGCCTTCAGTCCAGTCAGAGATCCCAAGGTAGTTGATGATTGGATATAATTACGTATTTTAGTCGCTTATTACACTCTAATTTACTGCACTTTAATTGAGTTTAAAATCTGGGACTCACAATATTTGCAACTTTTCAATGATTCCAAAAGGGGGGAAGAGATATTGTGCTTTACTTGTTTTCTGAATAATGTGATATTTATAACCTGATTAAACCTGGTCCTTGATGATAAGTCAAAATTTCTAAGTTAAAGTGTTGGTGATTAAGCTGAATTCCATATGTTCTCTGATCAGTACAAGCACATAGTTTGTCATCATCAAAAAGGGGGAATTTGTTGGCCCAAGTTTAGGTGAAGTTTTAAAGAATGACAAATGCACTCAGTCATGGAATAGGTCCATCATGTGAGACGCAATGTTTATCAACCTATACATGTGAGATGCACGTGAAGGAGATAAGTCTCAAGGATAAATGTAACGACCCAACCGGTCGTTTTGAGATTTTGTACTTTGATCGCCAATTCTCGGGCATGACTTGCCCCGTGTAATGTGTTATGACTGATGTAGATCGTTGGTTTTGATTTTCAGGAAAATCGGTATGAATTTGAAAGAACAGTCTCAGTTGAAAGCTTTGAATTTGAAATGTTTGACCAAGAGTTGACTTATTTGTATATGAGCTCGGATTTGAGTTTTTATGATTTGGTTAGCTTCGTTAGGTGATTTTGACTTAGGAGCGTGATCTGAATTGGTTTTGGAGGTCCGATGTAGAATTAGACTTGAATTGGCGAAGTTAGTATTTTGACAATTTTCGGCTGATAGGTGAGATTTTGATCCGAGGGTCGGAATGGAATCCATCTACTTCTTCCTCGACAAGAGCATAATATACAGGCTGATTATGGATCCTCACCAGAATGGGATGAATATAGTTCTTTTCTGGATGCTGTATCATTGATGACAAAGTGCTAATGCGTCGGCAAACTCATTCTAAATTCTGGGCACATGTCGAAATTCTATCTTTGTGAACCTCCTTTTCAATTCCTGCACATGGTGCAGATATGGAAATATCTTGGAATTCTTGGTGGCCCACTTTCCTTGTACCTAGTGTACAAGCAAATCTAAATCTCTCATCATCAATAACTCCTGAATGTTCATGTCGATTGCTATGTTGAGCCCTAATATGTAGGCCTCATACTCTGCCATATTGTTAGTACAGGGAAATCTGATTTTAGCAGATACGGGATAATGCTGACCCGTTTCTTATACCTAGACTCCTCCAATGCCTACTCCTTTTTATACTGATTCTTGTAAACCCTCTTTGAGACTGTGATACTTGCCTTATATTGTGATTCTGCATATTTTTCTTATGGTTTGGTACTGATTTCGAATTGCTTCCTCAATTTATGGGATGCTTTCCTCGATTAATACTGATTTCCTAGGTTTTCAATCTCGTTCTTTATTCTGAAAACTATTTTCCAGAATTTAAATGGTATTTTGCCCTATATGTATGCACATATATGTTGATTGATTTGTCTGACCTATTTCCCTAATTAGAGTATCATGTACCTAGTCTTTATTGCATATTTTATGCCTTTACGTTTCTTATATGATCATACCAAGCTTTGTGATTTCTTTCCTTTTAAATCACTGCTTATTACTATTTGACTTTGATTCCTTAATTAAAGGGGAGTCCATGTACTGATTGGAGGAGTCTAGNTTGAGAACGAACACATTGCATATCACAAATAATCACATCAATCACATTGCTCTCTCTTGTGCTATTTCTATCCTTTTCTCCCTTGTGTTGTTGTTGCTCCCTGCTCTTGACTGTCATTAGCCGGCTTCTAAGGCTAATATTGTGCTTATACTTGGCTTTTGCATTCTGCTGTGTTCTCTTATTACTGGTATGTTCTGATTAAATTCCATGCTCCAAACCAATGTGGTTATTACTACTTCAGCGTGTCTTATTCTTAATTGTTTTCAACTTATGCTTCTGTTGTGCAACATGTGATTGATTCTTGGTTTACCTGTTGATGCTTGCATGCTCATGACTACTGCTTGTTCCTAATCTTACATGTTATGACTACATGCTGTTACTCTTTACTTTTATGCCTAAATCTGACTATTTCAAAGTCCCTTTAAACTCTTTTGATTTTGTGTACCATGCTTAGTAAGTTTGTATTAAGTCTCTGTATCTTTTGGATGTTTATGTGATCTATTTGTCCCCTTTGCCCATTATCCTTGTGTGCATCTCTCCAACTCTTTGTAAACTCTTTAAACTTTTCTCTCCTGCACTTTACACTGCTCTTAGAGAATAGGTTCTACCCCCTTCGTTTGAGCATTGCTTCGGGTACCTCTGAGTACTCACTGAACTTTGACACACAAGGATGGTAATCCCAAACTGCACCTGTCCTTTATTCTGCTAAGTGTTTGGATGCTGGTGTTAGCCAGGGACCCAATGGGACCCCAGGGAGCTTTGCCGCACCCAGACCATGGCAAAGGCTATGAAACTCGAAAGGAGTGAGGTTGGAAGACTAGGCCTGATTGAAGGCTACCTATAGAATAATTTCTTATTTTTTGTTCTGTAACGACCCGGCCAGTCATTTTTGGAATTTACGTCCCGATTCCCCATTAACTACTTCCCCTAAGTTCATTTCTACTATTTTGGTTGTCGGGACATTCGGTGTCGGGATTCGGAGTGTTTTGGGATACTTAGTCCCTAAATGAGAGCTTAGGAGTTGAAAAATGGTCCGTAACTAGAATAGTGTGAAGACAACCTCAGAATGGAAATCCGATGGTTCCGTTAGCTCTGTTAGGTGATTTCAGGGTTGGGAGCGTGTTCGGAATGTATTTTGGAGGCTCGTAGCTCATTTAGGCTTGAAATGCCAAACTTTAAATTTTTAAAGTTCCCGTTTGATAGTGAGTTTTTGATCCGAGGGTCGGATTTGAATTCCAGAAGTTGCAGTAGCTCCGTCATGTCATTTGGGATCTGTGTGTAAAATTTCAAGTCATTCAGCCGAGGTTTGGTTAGGTTTTTGATCGAAAGTGTGTTTTGTTGGAATTTGAAGTTCTTAGGCTTCAATCTTTGATTTAATCGGATTTCCAGTGTTGTTTTAGGTATTTTAAGGATTGGTGCAAGTTCGAATAGGGTATTAGGTGGTATTTGTGCCTTTGGTTGAGGTCCCGGGGGCCTCGGGATGATTTCGGGGGGTTAACGGGAAAAATTTCTAAGTTTGCTGCAGCTGGTATTTTTGACCCTTCTGGTATTTTCGCTTCTGCAGTTTGAGGACCGCAGAAGCGGCTCGCTCACTGCAAAAGCGAGATTTGGCCCTTCCCTTCAGAAATCGCAGAAGCGGTCAACTTTCTGCAGAAGCGGAGCGGTTGCGTGTCCGCAGAAGCGAAACCTGGCCCTTTAATGAAAAACCGCATAAGCGGTGAGTTGGTCCGCAGAAGCGGAAATGACTGTTAAGAAATATCAATTTTGAGGGTTTAATTTCATAAGTTTGAAAATCGATTGAGAGCTCGAGAGAAGGTGATTTGGAGTGGGTTTTGAAGACAAAATCATTGGGTAATGTTTCTTTGATCCCTTTTCATTATATTTCATCATTATATAGCTAAATACATCATTGGAATTCGAATTTAGGATCAAAATTGGTTAATTTGGGGTAAAACTTCATAGATCAAACTATTGGATTTTGAGGGGGCCTTTGACCTCTGATTTGGGAGATATTTATATGGTTAGAGTCGTGAGAGTACGAGGGTTCTGAAAATATGAAAATTATTTGATTCCGAGACGTTGGCTGGAGGGGCATTTTGGTTATTTTACCTATTTTCGCGCCCTAGCTTTTATTTTAATAGTGGAATCAGTTGTTTGCAATATTATTTACGTTGTGCGATTGAATTGAATAGATTTGGGCCATTCGGAGTCGAATACTTGTGGCAAAGGCGTGGTTTCCTAGTTAGTTATTGAGCCGATTCAAGGTAAGTGGCTTGTCTAACCTTGTGTGGGGGACCTTTCCCCTTAGGATTTGTTCTCTTGATATTTGAGTACCTTGTACGTGAGGTGACGAGCGCGTACTGGGACCGATTGATGGAAAATACGATTTTTACTTAAGTTGTTGATATTTAGCTTTCTTTCTTACTTGTTTTATCCTACCTGAAAATCATACTTGTGCTAGATTAGGAAAGCATGTGTAGCTGACTTAACTGCTTAATTGCTTAAGTTGTTTTGACTGTACTATGTGAAGCATGCTAGGCTAGATCTATCTGTTGCTCTGTCTTTTGTACTTTATTCCTTGGTTTGTTTTTGGCTGTGATTGCGCATTTACTTTGGGACTACGGGTTCGATTCCCGGGAGATCCCCCTGCACTTTTACTTTGGGACTACGGGACGGTATCCCGGGAGATCCCCGTGCACATTGATGGTTGCACTACGGGACGGTATCCTGGGAAGGTCCTTGATTTAGTACATGAGTTGGACTACGGGACGGTAATCCGGGAGATCCACATGGCAGTGAGAAGGGACTACAGGACGGAATCCTGGAGATCCTCGTGGCATCACTGATACTGAGCTGTATTATTCTTTTGGTGTTTATTTCTTACTCGGATTATCGTTGTTGACTTGTAGATTCTGCATTATTTCAATGTTGTCTCCATTATTCTATATGTTTTCATACTGCACACTATTATTATTATTTTGTTTATCTCAGTAGGGCCCTGACCTTCCTCGTCACTACCCGACCGAGGTTAGGGTTGGCACTTACTAAGTATCGCTGTGGTGTACTCGCGCTTCTTCTGCGCATGTTTTTTTCATGTGCAGATCCAGGTACCTCTACTCAGGTGCACTATCAGTGAGGCAGGAGGACCACGAAGACTTCGAGGTAGTTTTGCTGCGTCCTCAGACCGACGAGTCTCCCTCTTACTCTACTATTAGTACTTAGTTTTCTTTCTTCTGGTTGATAGAAATTCTAGTGTTGGGAGCCTTTACTATACATTCTATAGCCTATGTTGCCCGTGAGTTTCCGGGTCTTTGGGAATTGTATTAGACATGTGTAACGGAGTAGTACATGCCAAGTGGCATACAGTACAGTTTTCTTTCAGTTATTTAATTTGGTTTATTCTATTTTTCCGCAATTATTATATCTTTTCGCAATATTTGGCTTACCTGGTCATGGGGACTAGGTGCCATCATGATATGTTCACGATCGGTGAACTATGGTCGTGACAAGTTGGTACCAGAGCTCTAGGTTCATAGGAGTCACGGAACACAGGCCGGTTTATTAGAGTCTCGCTGATCGGTACAGAGACGTCTGTGCTTATCTATGAGAGGCTATGTAACTGTTTAGGAAAAATCTTTATTTCATTGAATTCCTTGTCATGCTATATTTGACATCAATTCTGAAACTTCTGTCTTCTATTCTCTCACAGATGGTGACGACAAGTGCGACGCGAGATGATCAGGCACCTGCGCCCCCTACTGCAGCCGTCAGAGGATGGGGCCGGGGCAGAGGTCGTGGACGCGTGTGCGGTACTGCTAGAGCACCCGCACGAGTTGCCGCTGAGGTTCCACCAGCAGATCCAGTCGGAGCCCAGGCATCTGGCACGCCTACTACTGCCACTACTACTCCAACCCTTCAGGAGACATTAGCTCAATTCATGTCTATGTACACCACCTTGGCTCAGGCGGGGTTGCTTCCCCTCGCTGCAGCCACATCCCAAGTCGGGGAGGGGCCTAGACTCCCGAAGGCCACACTCCGGAGCAGAGAGTGCATCTGGAGCAGGTCCCAGAGATTATTCCTGTACCGCCTACAGCGCCGGTTCAGCCAAGGGACGGGTCGGCCGCATCTGAGGATGAGCAACGGAGATTGGAGAGGTTCAAGAAATATGATCCCCCAGTGTTCAGTGGACTAGCATCAGATGATGCATTGGGATTTTTGGAGGAGGGTCATCGTATTCTTCGCACTATGGGCATAGTGGAGTCCAGCGGAGTTTCTTTCACGGCTTTTCAGCTTCGGGGAGCCGCCTATGATTGGTGGCGTACTTATGAGTTAGACAGTTCAGTCGAGGCTGCTTTACTGACTTGGACCCAGTTCTCGGACATGTTTATGAGAGAGTTTGTCCCCCAGAGTCTTAGGGATGCATGGTGCGCAGAGTTTGAGCATTTAAGCCAGGGTGCTATGACACTTTCAGAGTATGCCATCCGTTATACCAGGTTGGCCAGGCATGCACCAGCTTTGGTTGCTACAGTTCGGGAGAGAGTTCGCAGGTTCATTGAGGGTCTCATCCCGCCCATCAGATCTAGCATGGCTTGAGAGTTGGAGATGGACATTCCTTATCAGCAGGTAGTGAGCATTGCTAGGAGGATTGAGGGTATGCACGCCAGGGAGAGAGGGGAGAGGGAGGCCAAGAGGTTTCGAGAGTCGGGTCATTATTCTGGTGCCCGTACCCCAGCAGTAGGTCGTTATGGCAGAGGTTATTCGGGTCGTCCTGTATATTCAGCTCTTCCAGCAGCCGGCAGTGCTCCAGCTCCGCCTACCCCTCAGGAGCCTTACTATGCACCTCCAGTTTCTAGCGTGCCTCCTGCGCGGGGTGCTTCCAGAGGTCAGTCCAGCAGGCCTAGCCCCAGCCAGTCATAGCCACCGCGTCCTCCCACAGCTTGCTTCGAGTGTGGCGATACACGCCATATGGTTAGGGACTGCCTCAGTCTTGGTAGGGGTGCTTCTTCATAGACTGCTCAGCCACAGTGGGCTCCTTAGAGTTCTCAGGCCATGATGACAACTCTAGCTGCTACCCCATCGGCCCAGCCAGCCAGGGGCGGAGGTCGCCCTCGAGAGAGGGGTCGGGCCAGATATTATTGTATTCCTGCTCGCACTGAGGCAGTTGCCTTTGATTCCGTCGTCACAAGTATTATACTGGTTTGTCATAAAGAGGCATCAGTTCTATTCGATCCAATATCTACTTATTTTTTTGTGTCTTCTTATTTTGCTTCGCATTTGGGTGTGCCTCGGGATTCTTTGAGTTCCCCTATTTATGTTTCTACTCCTGTGGGAGATTCTCTTGTTGTGGACCACGTTTATCGGTCATGTTTGGTTAATATTCTTGGTTTTGAGACCACAGCGGATCTATTATTACTCGGTATGGTCGATTTTGATATTATTCTAGGCATGGAGTGGTTGTCTCCCCATCATGCTATTCTTGATTGTCACGCCAAGACCGTGACGCTGACTATGCCAGGTATTCCACATATTGAGTGGAGTGGTACTTTAGATCAAACTCCCGGCCGGGTTATCTCTTTCCTTAAGGCTCAGCCTAGGTTGAGAAGGGGTGTTCCGCATATTTGGCCTATGTGAGAGATATCAGTATTGATACCCCTTCTGTTGATTCAGTCCCAGTGGTACGGGACTATCCCGATGTGTTTCCAGTTGACCTTCCGGGCATGCCGTTCGATAGAGGCATTGATTTTGGCATTGATCTATTACCGGGCACTCAGCCCATTTCTATCTCTCCGTATCGTATGGCTCTTCCTGAGCTGAAGGAGTTGAAGGATCAGTTGCAAGAATTACTTGGTAAGGGAGTGTTTCACCGTGGGGTGCTCCTGTCTTGTTTGTGAAGAAGAAGGATGATTCTATGCGTATGTGTATTGATTACCGCCAGTTGAACAAGGTTACAGTGAAGAACCGTTGTCCTTTACCTCTTATTGATGATCTGTTTGACCAGCTTCAGGGCGCACAGGTGTTTTCTAAGATTGGCTTGCGCTCAGGGTACCATCAGTTGAAGATTCGGGAGCCAGATATCTCGAAGACTGCCTTTAGGACACGGTATGGTCATTACCAGTTCCTTGTTATGTTATTTGGGCTGACCAATGCCCCAGCAGCTTTCATGCATTTGATGCACAGTGTGTTCAGGCCATATCTTGACTCATTCGTTATTGTTTTTATTGATGATATTCTGGTGTATTCCCGGAGTTGGGAAGATCATGAGCAGCACTTGAGGATCGTGCTTCAGACCTTGAGGGAGAAGAAATTATATGCAAAGTTCTCGAAATGTGAGTTTTGGCTGAGATCTGTTGCATTCTTAGGCCACGTGATTTCGAGTGAGGGTATTCGGGTGGATCCGAGGAAGGTAGAGGCCGTGCAGAGTTGGCACAGGCCCTCCTCAGCTACAGAGATTTGCAGTTTCCTTGGCTTGGCGGGTTATTACAGTCGCTTTGTAGAGGGGTTTTCATCGATTGCGGCCCCCATGACTAGATTGACCCAAAAGGGTGCCCCATTTCAGTGGACAGAGGAGTGTGAGGCAAGCTTCCAAAAGCTCAAGACAGCTTTGACTTCACCCCCAATCTTGATGCTGCCTACCGGTTCGGGGTCTAATATAGTTTATTGTGATGCCTCACGAGTTGGACTTGGAGCGGTGTTGATGCAGGATGGTAGGGTGATTGCCTACGCGTCCAGACAGTTGAAGGTACATGAAAAGAACTACCCTGTCCACGATCTTGAGTTAGCTGCTATTGTTCATGCCTTGAAGATCTGGAGTCATTATTTGTACGGGGTGCCTTGTGAGATCTATACCGACCATCGGAGTTTGCAGCACTTGCTTAAGCAGAAGGACTTGAATATGCATCAGAGGAGATGGTTAGAGTTGTTGAAGGATTATGATATTACTATTCTTTATCACCCGGGCAAGGCCAATGTGGTAGCCGATGCCTTGAGTCGCCGCATGGAGAGTTTGGGGAGTTTGGCATATTTACCAGCCTCAGAGAGACCTATGGCGATGGATGTTCAGGTCTTAGCCCGCCAGTTCGTGCGATTGGACCTTTTGGAGCCCAGTCGGGTTCTAGCCTGTATGGTTTCTCGGTCTTCCCTATTTGATCGTATCAGGGAGCATTAGTATGATGGCCCATATTTACTTGTCCTTCAGGATAGGGTCCAGCGTGGGGATGCCAGAGATGTGACCATCGGGGATGATGGGGTATTAAGGATGCAGGGCCGGATTTGTGTGCCCAATGTTGATGGTCTTCGAGAGATGATTCTAGCAGAGGCCCATAGTTCGCGGTATTCCATCCATCCGGGTGCCGCGAAGATGTATCAGAACTTGAGGCAGCACTATTGGTGGAGGCGGATAAAGAAGGATATAGTTGGCTACGTGTCTAGATGCCTCAACTGCCAGCAGGTGAAGTATGAGCACAGCGTCCGGGTGGGTTGCTTCAGCAGATAGAGATCCCGGAGTGGAAATGGGAGTGTATCACCATGGACTTTGTATCTGGACTCCCACAGACCATGAAGAAGTTTGATTCTATTTGGGTCATTGTGGATCGGCTGACCAAGTCCGCTCATTTCATTCATGTGTGTACCACTTATTCATCAGAACGGTTGGCGGAGATTTATATCACGAAAATCATCCATTTGCATGGTATTCCAGTTTCTATCATTTCAGACAGGGGTACCCAGTTTACATCGCGGTTCTAGAGAGCCGTGCAGCATAAGTTAGGTACTCGGGTGGAGTTGAGCATAGCATTTCACCCCAGATGGACGGACAGTCCGAGCGTACTATTCAGATTCTGGACGATATGCTCCGTGCGTGCGTGATTGAGTTTGGAGGGTCATGGGATCATTTCTTGCCACTGGCGGAGTTTGCTTATAACAACAGTTATCGGTCCAGCATTCAGATGGCACCGTATGAGGCTTTATATGGTAGGAGGTATAGATCTCCGGTGGGTTGGTTTGGGTCGGTTGAGTCCAGGCTATTGGGCACAGAGATGGTCCAGGATGCAATGGAGAAGGTTAAGGTGATTCAGGATAGACTTCGTGCAGCTCAGTCCAGACAGAAGAGTTACGCGGACAAGAAGGTTTGTGATGTTGCATATATGGTTGGTGAGCGGGTTCTGCTTCGGGTCTCGCCTATGAAGGGCGTCATGAGGTTCGGAAAGAAAGAGAAGCTGAGTCTGAGGTTTATTGTCCCTTTTGAGATCTAAAGGCGAGTTGGGGAGGTCGCTTACGAGCTTGCCTTACCTCCCAGCCTAGCTGGAGTTCATCCGGTATTTCATGTTTCGATGCTCCGGAGATATCACGGTGATCCGTCGCACGTGTTGGATTTTAGTTCAGTCTAGTTGGACAAGGATCTATCCTATGTTGAGGAGCCAGTGGCTATTTTGGACAAGCAGGTCAGAAAGTTGAGGTCAAAGAACATAGCTTCAATGAAGGTGCAGTGGCGGGGTCAGCCGGCCTTGGAGGCAACTTAGGAGACCGAGCAGGATATGCACAGCCAGTACCCTCATCTTTTTACTACCTCAGGTATGTTCTCTATGCTCGTTCGAGGATGAACGAATGTTTAAGTGTAGGAGGATGTAACGACCCGGCCGGTCGTTTTTGGAATTTACGTCCCGATTCCCCATTAACTACTTCCCCTAAGTTCATTTCTGCCATTTTGGTTGCCGGGACGTTCGGTGTAGGGATTCGGAGTGTTTTGGGACACTTAGTCCCTAAATGAGAGCTTAAGAGTTGAAAAATAGTCCGTAACCAGAATAGTGTGAAGCCGACCTCGGAATGGAAATCTGATGATTCCGTTAGCTCCGTTAGGTGATTTTGAGGTTGGGAGCGTGTTCGGAATGTAATTTGGAGGCTCGTAGCTCATTTAGGCTTGAAATGCCGAACTTTGAATTTTTAAAGTTCCGATTCGATAGTGAGTTTTTGATCCAAGGGTCGGATTTGAATTCCGGAAGTTGCAGTAGCTCCATCATGTCATTTGGGATGTGTGTGTAAAATTTTAGGTCATTCGGCCATGGTTTGGTTAGGTTTTTGATCGAAAGTGTGTTTTGTTGGAATTTGAAGTTCTTAGGCTTGAATCTTTGATTTAATCGGATTTCTGGTGTTGTTTTAGGTATTTTAAGGATTGGTGCAAGTTCGAATAAGGTATTAGGTGGTATTGGTGCCTTTGGTTGAGGTCCCGGGGGCCTCGGGATGATTTCGGGTGGTTAACGGGAAAAATTTCTAAGTTTGCTGCAGCTGGTATTTTTGACCCTTCTGGTATTTTCGCTTCCGCAGTTTGAGGATTGCAGAAGCGGCTCGCTCACTGCAAAAGCGAGATTTGGCCCTTCCCTTCAGAAATCGCAGAAGCGGTCAACTTTCTGTAGAAGCGGAGCAGTTGTTTGCAATATTATTTACGTTGTGCAATTGAATTGAATAGATTTGGGCCATTGGGAGTCGAATACTCGTAGCAAAGGCGTGGTTTCCTAGTTAATTATTGAGCCGATTCAAGGTAAGTGGCTTGTCTAACCTTGTGTAGGGGACCTTTCCCCTTAGGATTTATTTTCTTGATATTTGAGTGCCTTGTACGTGAGGTGACGAGCACGTACTAGGGCCGATTGATGGAAAATACGATTTTTACTTAAGTTGTTGATATTTAGCTTTCTTTCTTACTTGTTTTACCCTACCTAAAAATCATACTTGTGCTAGATTAGGAAAGCATGTGTAGCTGACTTAACTGCCTAATTGCTTAAGTTGTTTTGACTGTACTACGTGAAGCATGCTAGGCTAGATCTATCTGTTGCTTTGTCTTTCGTACTTTATTCCTCGGTTTGTTTCTAGCTGTGATTGCGCATTTACTTTGGGACTACGGGTTCGATTCCCGGGAGATCCCCCGGCACTTTTATTTTGGGACTACGGGACGGTATCCCGGGAGATTCCCCTGCACTTTTACTTGGGGACTATGGGACGGTATCCCAGGAGATCCCCCTGCACATTGATGGATGGACTACGGGACGGTATCCTGGGAAGGTCCTTGATTTGGTACATGAGTTGGACTATGGGACGGTAATCCGGGAGATCCATAGGGTAGTGAGAAGGGACTACAGGACAGAATCCTGGAGATCCTCGTGGCATCACTGATACTGAGCTGTATTATTCTTTTCGTGTTTATTTATTATTCCGATTATTGTTGTTGACTTGTAGATTCTGCATTATTTCACTGTTGTCTCCATTATTCTACCTGTTTTCATACTGCACACTATTATTATTATTATGTTTATCTCAGTAGGGCCCTGACCTTCCTCGTCACTACCCGACCGAGGTTAGGCTTGGCACTTACTGAGTACCGCTGTGGTGTACTCGTGCTTCTTCTGCGCATGTTTTTTTCATGTGCAGATCCAGGTACCTCTACTCAGGTGCACTATCAGTGAGGCAGGAGGACCACGGAGACTTCGAGGTAGTTCTGCTGCGTCCGCAGACCGATGAGTCTCCCTCTTACTCTACCATTAGTACTTTGTTTTCTTTCTTCTGGTTGATAGAAATTCTGGTATTGGGAGCCTTTACTATACATTCTATAGCATGTGTTGCCCGTGAGTTTTCGGGTCTTTGGGAATTGTATTAGACATGTGTAACGGAGTTGTATATGCCGAGTGGCATACAATACAGTTTTCTTTCAGTTATTTAATTTGGTTTATTCTGTTTTTCCGCAATTATTATATCTTTCCGCAATATTTGGCTTACCTGGTCGTGGGGACTAGGTGCCATCACGACATGTTCACGATCGGTGAACTAGGGTCGTGATAAGTTGGTACCAGAGCTCTAGGTTCATAGGAGTCACGGAACACAAGCCGGTTTATTAGAGTCTCGCTGATCGGTACAGAGACGTATGTGCTTATCTACGAGAGGCTATGTAACTGTTTAGGAAAAATCTTCATTTCATTGAATTCCTTGTCGTGCTATATTTGACATAAATTCTGAAACTTCTATCTTCAATTCTCTCATAGATGGTGAGGACACGTGCGACATGAGATGATCAGGCACCCGTGCCCCCCTGCTGCAGCCGTCAGAGGCCGGGGCCGGGGCCGGGGTAGAGGTCGTGGACGCGCGTGTGGTGCAACTAGAGCACCCGCGCGAGTTGCCACTGAGGTGCCACCAGCAGATCCAGTCAGAGCCCAGGCATCTGGCACGCCTACTACTGCCACTACTACTCCAACCCTTCAGGAGACATTAGCTCAGTTCATGTCTATGTACACCACCTTGGCTCAGGTGGGGTTGCTTCCCCTTGCTGCAGCCACATCCCAAGCCGGGGAGGGGCCTAGACTCCCGAAGGCCACACTCCGTAGCAGAGAGTGCATCTGGAGCAGGTCCCAGAGATTATTCCTGTACCGCCTACAGCGCTAGTTCAGCCAAGGGACGGGTCGGCCGCATCTGAGGACGAGCAATGGAGATTGGAGAGGTTCAAGAAATATGATCCCCCAGTGTTCAGTGGACTAGCATCAGATGATGCATTGGGATTTTTGGAGGAGGGTCATTGTATTCTTCGCACTATGGGCATAGTGGAGTCCAGCGGGGTTTCTTTCACGGCTTTTCAGCTTAGGGGAGCCGCCTATGATTGGTGGCTTACTTATGAGTTAGACAGTCCAGTCGAGGCTGCTTTACTGACTTGGACCCAGTTCTCAGACATGTTTATGAGAGAGTTTGTCCCCCAGAGTCTTAGGGAGGCATGGCGCGCAGAGTTTGAGCATTTGAGCCAGGGTGCTATGACAGTTTCAGAGTATGCCATCCGTTATACCATGTTGGCCAGGCATGCACCAGCTTTGGTTGCTACAGTTCGGGAGAGAGTTCGCAGGTTCATTGAGGGTCTCATCCCGCCCATCAGATCTAGCATGGCTAGAGAGTTGGAGATGGACATTCCTTATCAGCAGGTAGTGAGCATTGCTAGGAGGATTGAGGGTATGCTCTCCAGGGAGCAAGGGGAGAGGGAGACCAAGAGGTCTCGAGAGTCGGGTCATTATTCTGGTGCCGGTACCCCAGCAGCAGGTCGTTATGGCAGAGGTTATTCGGATCGTCCTGTACATTCAGCTCTTCCAGCAGCCGGCAGTGCTCCAGCTCTGCCTACCCCTCAGGAGCCTTACTATGCACCTCCAGTTTCTAGCGCGCCTCCTGCGCGGGGTGCTTCCAGAGGTCAGTCCAGCAGGCCTAGCCCCAGCCAGTCACAGCCACCGCGTCCTCCCAGAGCTTGCTTTGTGTGTGGCGATACACGCCATGTGGTTAGGGATTGCCCCAGGCTTGGTAGGGGTGCATAATTAATGGGTAGAAAATATGTTTATAGGTTTTATTTACCTATTTGCGCAATAGATTACCAGCTTAGGACGTGCTCTTCATATGTTAGAAATCCTATTTTAGGTCTTTCACTCTCAGAATGTTATTGCACTCACTTCATAGTTCTGATTAATTAATAACAAGCCAAATAACTGTCATTACTGCATTGACATATTTGAAACCATGTTTTAGGTACTGCTATGTGAATTAGATATCTTGTCCTTAGGACTTCTTATCTGGTCGAATTATAGTGGTTAATTAGCATATTAGTCTAATAACCTTGCTAAAATATGGCTAAGTGGTTTAAAACTCTTCTGCAAGTACCTTATCATGCGTACCTTAGAAAAATTAGAATAAAATATTTATGTCCACTCTTTAAAATAATTAGGCCACGCCTATGATGCCTTGGCAAACTTTAGGCCTAATAAGAATCGATTAATCATGTTGTTACCAGTTTAAGACTAAACAGTCTCTTTTAATCTCTGCCGCTCCCATTCTTGTTTTGACTCTCTGAAGTTCACTCTGTTTTTATTTAAAAAATCCTGCCCTATCTGGAAACGATTTTGAAATGGTGCATCTATTTATTCTCACTGAGTTTCTGATTTCTTATGTTTTCAAACTACTGGGTTACCATCCTATGCCCAGAATCATGCTATTTTACTTGTCATGCACTTCATTAAACTACTATCACTAATTCATTTTTTTAAAACCATGCTTTAACGGTTCTTCTCACTAACTCAACTGATGTTACCTATTCCTGTTTTAAAAGCTCCTTTCTTTGAGACCTTGAATGTGTTTAAGACATGCTAATTATGTATTTACTTGTGGAGGGATCTGTGAGCCTTTATTTGACTTTGTATGTTCCCTTATGTGCAGCCTTATTTGTTATGTATGTCTCTTAGCATTTTTGCCTTTAAACTTAAGGGTTCAGCCTAGTCCCTACCACATAGGAATAATGGTCTTAAATACCCTCCGGGACTTATAGGACGGGACGGGTAATAGCACGCAATAAGTATTCGTGACCAACTCACACGTTTTATAACCTTTATGGGGAGGGAAGGGTAGAATATGGAGATGATGACCGATGCGCTAATATCTTATGTAGCCCTTTTCCTAAGGAGCGATTACTGAATATTGCATTGATGTGATCCATATTAATCATAAACCTAGGATCCCTCTCCCTTTATTTGCTTTCGTCTCTTTTTGTAAAACTATTCAAATTTTTTCGATTTCTGCCTACTTACTTTCAAACATTTTTTAACTTATTTGCAATGTTTGAAACCTTGATTGTTTACTTGATTATGTGAAGTCACAATATAACATGGCCGGGAACCACACTAGTAGATCTTGAGGGGTGCCTAACACCTTCCTCTCGAGATAATTTGTAGCCCTTACCCAAACTCTGGTTCTTCAAACTCAAACCCCTTCCTAGTGTCTTAATGCACTTTAATCATTAGGTGGCAACTCTTCAATTCCAAAAACCCAAATCCCAAAAGGGAACGAGTTTTCCTCCCAAATGTCGTAAACCCGATTTCGTGAGAAAAAGGGGGCGTCGATAGCATGGCGACTCTGTTGGGGATATTCTTTAGGCTTTTACCATTTCATGTTATTTGTGACTTTTTTGCTTCTTTATTGCTTTTATTTAATGTCTTTATCTCTCTTCTACTTCAAAACTAACTTGGATCTTCGTTTTCTTTTCTTTAACGCTTTTACTGCTTTCCTTCAATACTATTGTAATTACGATCAATTATTGTAATCATTACTTTATGAACGTGCAAATACGTGACAACTTGTTTCATTCTTGTAATTGCATCTTCAACATCATATTCCACTCTCATGTCAAACAAATACCATAGCAACACTTATAATGAGTGGTTGTGCCCTTCCGATATTATCACCCCCTAAATTTGGCAAAGGCGTATTTGCGGTAAAACCAGTCGATCAGCGGTGCAGCTGACGGTTTTGTGCCTTTCCCTCTTGAGTTGTCCGCTCAAGGGTACCGGTCTAATACCCCATAGAAACCTTACTCTGTTTAAGTTGTGCATGCATCACTGTCAAACCTAGCCGAGTCAGTTATGCTGTCCACATAATGACTCTTTAAGATAGCCTTGTCAAAGTCCACTGGGTTTCCTTGAAACCCAAACGGACGCCACCATATTTTGTGCATTTATTTGGAGAACTAAATGCCATTTACACTAATTATTGGTTTAAATAGTCGAGTCTGATGGGGGTAAGGGTCTAACACTTTGTTTTGCAGAAAATGAGGCACAAAGTCCCCAGATTCGACATGGTAACCAACATCCACCCAAGGTTGCTGAGCTGATGGGAAAACCTTCAGTCCAGTGATCATACCCTCGTCCGCAAATATTTGGGGAATTTACCTTCTCTTCTGGAAATCCATCCCAACAACAGAATTATTGAAGTTGCTAGTACTTCGCAAGCTGGTGAAGCTGTTCGATGGAGCCAAGGATGTCGAGTCTGGGGAAGGTCCTTCTCGGACCAAATAGATAGGAATTTACCTTTCCATTTATAAATGTAATAAGGCCAATGGCCATTAGTGACATTTTGTTTCCTGTTATTTAGTGTTGTTTTGGGATTCGTCTTATTTTTATCAATAAAATGAGGCATTTAGCATTATAAGTTCTCCAAATCAACTTGTCTCTAGGCCTACCTCGGGTACAACAAGGCTCCCAAATTAGGACACGATTTATATTCTGCACTATGTGTTTACATACTACAATGTTTTTTCTCCTCATGATCCACACTAGCTTGTTACCTTTTTTTTACTTTTTGTTTTATTCCCATTCCCCAAAGGTTAGTTCATGCACTCTGGCATCATCATCTTACTCCATAAGATCCAAGGGCCCTCCACATCCTCCTCCTCTGAGTCCTATCAGAAACAAGAACAGGGAAAAATGGAATATTTGAGCAACATCAGGAAGGAGAACTCAGTTGAAAGGGTAGAGGTTCCTCAGGGTATTCAGGTTTCCAAGAAAATGCCGCCCAACTCGAACAAAAGTTATTGAAATTTCAGGAAGAACTGGACCAAGTTCGAAACTTGGCAAACTTATCATTTTTCCTCACTACCCCAGATGTCAACTTTCCCAATGCTTAAAATCCTACACCTCCACAAAACATCCCAAAACCACAAAAATAGCCCGCTCCCTATCAACACTGCAACACATGTCACACTTCAAACAACACCCCACTACTCATTCCCGAACCACTAAACTCCACAAATGATCATCCCCATAACACCCCCATCTATGTGGAAACCATACCACAATATACTCAACCTATTTCAAGCACAACGGAGTCTGATGACAAAGACTCTCTTATCAAAAACTTGGCCACAAAACTTAAAAAGCTAACTAGCCGAGTCCAGGGTGTTGAAGGAAACAAAGGTATCAAGGGGATAAATTGATAGGACCTTTGCATTCAGCCGGATGTCGAACTTCCCGAGGGGTACAAACCTCCCAAGTTCGAAATGTTTGATGGCACAGGGGATCCCAGGGTCCATTTGAAGACATACTGCGACAAGTTGGTCGGAGTCGGAAGGGATGAAAATATCCGCATGAAGCTCTTTATGAGAAGTCTGAAAGGGGATGCTCTATCTTGGTACATTAGCCAAGACCCCAAGAAGTGGACAAGCTGGGTAGGTATGGCATCCGATTTCATGGACAGGTTCAGATTCAATACAGAGAATGCGCCAGATGTATTCTACATACAGAACTTAAAGAAGAAACCCTAGGAGACGTTCCGCGAGTATGCTACCCGTTAGAGATCAGAGGCTGCTAATGTCAGGTCGGCCTTAGAAAAAGAACAGATGAACAGGTTTTTTGTCCGAGCTCAGGAGCCATAATATTATGAGAGGTTGATGCTGATTGAGGGCCAAAAATTTTCCGATATCATCAAGCTAGGGGAAAGGATCGAGGAAGGCATTAAAAGTGGTATGGTCACTAACTTTGAGGCATTGCAGGGCACCAACAAGGTTCTACAGTCTGGAGGCGCATCCAAGAAAAGGGATGTGAGTGTCGTGATGGTTGCACAGAGAACGAAATCCCCAATAAAATACCAAGCCTACCCAATATCTCCTCTCACATATCAACCTAACCCAAATTACCAACCACCTACCTACCTATCATCTCCACCCCCCACATATCAACTTACCTCACCAAGATATTCCCAACCCGCACCCGTCTACCAATCCTATAATGCGCAGCCCTCTCACTATCTATCACCTCCCGCCCGCCAAAATTTCCATAGACCGCCACCTAACTTCGTCCGTAGACCTCCCAAACAATACACTGCCATCGCCGAACCAATCGACCAGCTGTATGAAAGGCTCAAATCCGCTAGTTACGTCACCCATATCCCTGCCATTACTCCAGAAAATCCTTCCCAATGGGTCAACCCAAACAAAACCTGTGCATACCATTATAGCATGAAGGGGCATACTATTTATAAATGTTGCTCTCTGAAGGATAGAATCCAAGATTTAATTAACAACAAGATTATCTTGGTGAAGGAACCTGCTCCTAATGTTCACAACAACCCCCCTGCCCGACCACAAGGGCAGAGGCATTCACATGATAGAGATAGAAGATGATTGGAATCCCAAAAGGGTCGATCAGATTGATTGCTGAAGATGACGAGCCAAAGAAACCAACTATCACACTTAATCCAATTGTAGTCCAGATCCATCCTTCTGAAGACACTGAAGTGAACATGTCCATACCACTTGAGTTCGAAGCACCTTCTTCTGCAAAGGCGCTAGGACCGATTGAGGTCGAGTTTGGATCCCCAAAGGCATATGTACCATTTGAAGTTGTTGTGTTACCTCCCAAAGCAAGGGTGCCCATTCCTGTGGCTATGTCAACCATAGCACCATTCCATACGAAGGCCATTCCTTGAGATTACACCGCCGAGGCGAGAAGAAAGGGGAAAACCAAATCTGGAGAAGCAATTGCAGCACAGGGTATGACCAGAACCGGCAGGGTTGATACTCCAGAATATCTAGCAGAGTCCAGCAAACAAGCCTCTGGACAACCAACCATCACTGAAACTGGGCATGATGACCTCTGGAGAAAGATACAAGCCAAAGAGTATTAGGTCATCGATCAATTGAACAAGACGCCATCCCAAATCTCCATCTTAGCCCTGCTACAAAGCTCTTACGCACATAAAAATGCCTTATTGAAAGTGTTGAGCGAGGCATACGTGCCCAGCAACATAACTGGAGGAGAAATGGCGAACATGGTAGGGCAAGTATTGGAGAGTCACAAAATCACTTTCCACGAAGATGAGCTGCCACCAGAAGGGCTGAGCCACAACAAGGTGTTGCACATCACTGTGCAATGTGAGGATTATTTCATCACCAGAATTCTAGTTGACGGAGGGTCCAGTCTCAATATTTGTCCATTGGTGACCCTCAAAACATTATGAAAGAGCCTGCATGAGATCAAGGATGGAGCCATCAATGTCAAAGCTTTTGATGGATCCCAAAGGTCCACTATTGCGAAAATCAGTTTGTGTCTGCAAATGGGACCGACTTGGTTCGACGTTGACTCTCAAGTAATCGACATTCCAGCGTCTTACAATTTGCTATTGGGACGGCCCTGGATTCACGCTGGAGCCGTAGCATCAACCCTGCACCAGGCAGTAAATTTGAGTGGAATCACCAAGAGGTGATTATTCATGGCGATGGTAGCAATCCCATATATAGTTGCCAGACCATCCCGGCAATAGGAGGAAGAAGGAAAATAGGCGGAGAAGCCTACCACCACATTGAGCGAGTCAACTCCGTGGACAAGGATAAATGGTGGGACAACAAGATTGAAAGCATACTGAATTGGTATGGATACGATCCTGGCAAGGGACTTGGCAAAAACCTCCAGGGAATCGCCAAACCTATTAAGCTAAAGAAACATGGCACCACTTTTGGTTTGGGGTATGAATACACTTGGGAGGAGTTCAACCACTGGTCGCTGCCATGGCGCAGTCCCTAATACCCACTGGAGCATCCGATACCTCGCCTGGAGCAGACTTTCTAGCCAGCAAATGTCATATATGGGTTAGACGAAGAGGAAGCATTGGCGGCAATAAGGAATCTATTTTTGGAAGACGACAATATGGACTACTGTGTCATTTTTGAGGAGGAATGGGAGGAAGGCCCTTCCATACAAGATGTGAACCGAGGAGCATGCCTCGACAATTGGTCCATCAGCACCACTAGAGCCCGAAGAGCTTCGGGGTAGCAAGGCTGAACAAAGCATCATGCATTACCTTTTACTTTTTTGCTAGTTGATTTCCTTACCGCATTTTTAATTTCGAAAATAAGAGCTCCAATATTCAAAACAATTATGGAATTTATCAAAGCATTTTAGTTTCTTATAAGTCTTGCTCTTATTATTTTTTTCTATCGTTTACTTTATTTACACAACATTACTATTACTTATCTTGATGAACCGACGGTTGTGACATGTAACGAAACAACGTAACAAACGGACATAGACTCAGAAGAGGATGATATACCAAAAGAGGTCGTTAAAGAGGTTGAGGATTTTGAGAATATGCCTAATTCTAACTTGGACGAAACTGAGGTTGTAAACTTGGGGGATACAGAGAATGTCAAGGAAACGCGCATCAGTGTTCATCTGTCACCATCAGAAAAGGAAAATTACACGGAATTTCTAAGGGAATATGAAGACATATTCGCCTAGTCGTATGATGATATGACTGGTCTTAGTACATCTATTGTAGCTCATAAACTACCAACAGATCCGACATGTCCGCCAGTAAAGCAGAAGCTCAGAAAATTCAAACCTAACATGAGTTTGAAAATCATGGAAGAAGTCACCAAGCAAGTCAAAGCCAAGGTTCTCAAGGTAGTGGAGTACCCAACATGGTTAGCCAACATTGTGCCAGTGCCGAAGAAGGATGGGAAGGTTAGAGTCTGTGTCGACTACCGGGATCTCAACTGGGCCAGTCCGAAAGATGACTTCCCCCTGCCGAACATACACATCCTGATTGACAATTGCGCCAACCACGAGCTAAAGTCATTTGTTGATTGTTTTACTGGGTATCATCAGATATGGATGGATGAGGAAGACGCTGATAAAATAGCTTTTATTACGCCATGGGGGATATATTGTTACAAAATGATGCCATTTGGATTAAAGAATGCTGGGGCCACCTACATGAGGGCCATGACTACTATTTTCCATGACATGATACATAAAGAGATCGAGGTATATGTAGACGATGTCATCATCAAATCCAAGAGAGCCATTGACCACATGGAAGATCTGAGGAAGTTCTTTAACAAACTGAGAAGGTACAATCTGAAATTGAATCCCGCCAAATGTGCATTCGGGGTTCTTGTCGGAAAACTTCTTTGATTCATTGTATATTGACAAGGAATAGAACTAGATCCATCAAAGGTTATAGCCATTCAGGAATTTCCACCGCCGAAGAACAAAAAGGACGTGATGAGTTTCTTGGGGAGACTCAACTATATCAGTAGGTTCATAGCTCAGTCCACTGTCATTTGTGAACCGACTTTTAAAATGTTGAAGAAGGATGCCATTACCAAATGGACTGATGATTGCCAAAAAGCCTTCGACAGAATCAAGGAATACATGTCAACGCCGCCAATTTTGGTTCCGCCCGAACCACGTAGACCTCTATTGCTCTACCTTGCAATATTGGATGGGGCATTCAGTTGTTTTTTGGACAACATGATGAAACAGGGAGAAAGGAGCAGGCCATCTACTATCTCAGCAAGAAGTTCACCCCGTACGAGGCTCCGGTATTCCCTATTGGAACGCACCTATTGTGCTCTGACTTGGGTGGCTCAGAAGTTGAAGCATTATTTCTGTGCCTATACCACTTACTCATATCAAGAATGGATCCGTTAAAATATATCTTTCAGAAGGCCATGCCCACTGGCAAACTAGCCAAATGGAAAATCCTACTGAGCGAATTCGACAGTGTCTACGTATCTCAGAAGGCAATCAAAGGACAAGCCTTGGCAAATCATCTCGCCGAAAATCCCGTGGATGGAGAATACGAGCCTCTAAAGACGTATTTTCCTGATAAAGAGGTATGTTTCATAGGAGAAGATATTTCAGAATCCTATGATAGTTGGAGAATGTTTTTCGATGGTGCAGCAAATTTCTAAGGAGTTGGCATAGGAGTAGTCCTAATATCAGAAACCAGCCAGCATTATCCGGTATCTGCCAAACTCAGGTTCCCGTGCACCAACAACATGGCCAAATACGAAGCATGCATCTTAGGGTTCAAGACGGCTATTGATATGAACATTCAGGAGTTACTAGTGATCGGGGATTCATATTTGCTCATACATCAGGTCCGAGAAGAATGGGCAACCAAGAACTTCAAGATACTCCCTTATCTGCATCATGTATAGAAGTTGAGGAAAAGGTTCACAAAAATAGAATTTCAGCATGTCCCTAGAGTCCAGAATGAGTTTGTCGACGCATTGGCTACTCTATCGTCTATGATTCAGCATCCAGATAAGAACTTCATAGATCCTATTCCGATAAAGATTCATGACCAACCAGCTTATTGTGATCATGTCGAGGAAGAAGCAGACAGAAAACCATGGTTCCATGACATCAAGGAGTATTTGACAAAAGGAGAATATCCGGAACTTGCAAATGCTACTCAGAAATGCACACTTCGGAGGTTATCTAATAACTTCTTTAACAGTAGAGAAGTCTTGTACAGGAGGACTCCCGATTTGGGATTACTAAGGTGTGTCGAAGCAAAGGAAGCATCCGGGTTATTAGAAGAATTTCATGCAGGGACCTGCGGTCTACATATGAATGATTTTGTCCTAGCAAAGAATATACTCCGGGCGGGATATTTTTGGATGACTATGGAAACAGACTGCATCCAGTACGTCTGAAAGTGCCATCGCTGTCAGATATATGCAGACATGATAAAAGTGCCTCCAAACGAGCTTACTGCAACAAGCTCGCCATGGCCGTTAGCCGCTTGGGGAATGGATGTTATCAGACCTATCGAGCTTGCCGCATCAAACGGGCACAGGTTCATTCTAGTGGCAATTGATTATTTCACCAAATGGGTTGATGCAGCATCATACAAGGCAGTGACTAAGAAAGTCATGGCAGACTTTGTCTGCGACCGTATCGTTTGTCGATTCGGCATCCCAGAGTCGATCACTACTGACAACGGTTCCAATCTCAACAGCGACCTGATGAAAGCAATGTGCGAAACATTCAAAATCAAACACAAGAATTCTAAAGCCTATAGACCTCAGATAAATGGAGCTGTAGAAGCGGCCAACAAGAATATCAAGAAGATACTGAGGAAAATGTTAGAAAAGCATAAGCAGTGGCACGAGAAGCTATCATTTGCTTTATTGGGGTACCGCACCAGGGTTTGCACATCAACCGGAGCAACTCCTTATATGTTGGTTTATGGTACAATAGCAGTCATCCCCGCCGAGGTTGAAATTGCCTCCTTGAGGATTGTGCAGGAAGCAAAACTTGACGACGCAGAATGGGTAAAAAGTTGCTACGAGCAGCTAGCTCTTATAGATGGGAAGAGAATGAATGCAGTTTGCCATGGTCAATTGTATCAGAACAGAATGTCCAGAGTCTTCAACAAAAGAGTCAAGCCTAGGAAGTTTACATCGGGGCAGCTGGTGTTGAAGAAAATATTCCCGCATCAAGATGAAGCCAAAGGGAAATTCTCTCCCAACTGGCAAGGTCCGTACATGGTTCATCGAGTTCTAACCGGGGGAGCCCTCATACTTGCAGAAATGGACGGAGAAGTTTGGCCAAAGCCGATCAATTCAGATACAGTGAAGCGATACTATGTGTAACCATTATGATTTGTTTATGATGTAATTTGAACTATGTCTGACTTGATTCCCGTTTAAGAGAGGATACGTAGGTAGCCTTATGGGTTTGGTCACAATTCAATAAAATTTTCATTTCCCCTACTATTAGAAACTGGGGCAGAATTTTGAGGAGGACCCTCAAAATTCCGAAGTTGATCTTCAGCCATTCACCAACACGTAGCCGTCAGAAGCACCAGCCTAGTAAACTAGGGCAAAATTTTGAGGAGGACCCTCAAAATTCCAAAGCGAGAGAGGTTGCAATGTCTTGAACCGCGTCGCAGTCGTTGGTTCAACTAGAAGAAAACTATTTTTTTTAATTATATGATTACGTTACATTTTTCACTAAATCATGCATGTTCGTTATCAAAATTGTTTTGTTTAGCAAATGCTACCCCAAGGATACGCACAGTATCACCGAAACAAGGGCCGAGCAGGACAAGCGGGGTCCACGAGAGGATGAACTAACCTTCCCCTCTCTTTTTTTACAAAACTCACGATTTTTCTTTGGATGCAGACACTCAAGTCGTAACATCATTAGATATATATATATGCATTCATACTCTTTGGGAATACAACTCTCCGATTCATCACCTAGTTACAATTGCTATCTGTACACGACATCTCCAGCAGCCACAACATAGCAATCGACTATCAGTTATAAAAGTATCAGCTAAGAGATTTTACCATTACTTCCCTTTTATATTTCTTGCATTGCATAAGGCTACCTTTCTGCCTTCCGAGACTAAGCATTGTCTCCATTTGCATTTCCCTGCATTGCATAAGGCTACCTTTCTGCCTTCCGAGACTAAGCATTGTCTCCATCTACATTTCCCTACATTCAATAAGGCTACCTATCTGCCTTCCGAGACTAAGCATTGTCTCCATCTCCATTTCTTTGCATTGCATAAGGATACAGTTATGCCTTCCGAGACTAAGCATTGTCTCCATTTGTATTTCCCTGCATTGCATAAGGCTACCTTTCTGCCTTCCGAGACTAAGCATTGTCTCCATCTGCATTTCCCTGCATTGCATAAGGCTACCTTTCTGCCTTCCGAGACTAAGCGTTGTCTCCATATGCATTTCTCTGCATTGCATAAGGCTACCTTTCTGCCTTCCGAGACTAAGCATTGTCTCCATCTGCATTTCCCTGCATTGCATAAGGCTACCTTTCTGCCTTCCGAGACTAAGCATTGTCTCCATTTGCATTTCCCTTTCTGCCTTCCGAGACTAAGCATTGTCTCCATTTGCATTTCCCTACATTGCATAAGGCTACCTTTCTGTCTTCCAAGACTAAGCATTGTCTCCATATGCATTTCCCTGCATTGCATAAGGCTACCTTTCTGCCTTCCGAGACTAAGCGTTGTCTCCATCTGCATTTCCCTGCATTGCATAAGGCTACCTTTCTGCCTTCCGAGACTAAGCGTTGTCTCCATCTGTATTTCTTTGCATTGCATAAGGCTGCCTTTCTGCCTTCTGAGACTAAGCATTGTCTCCATCTGCATTTCTCTGCATTGCATAAGTCTCCCTTTCTAACCTTCGAGACTAAGCGTTGTCTCCATCTGCATTTCTTTGCATTGCATAAGGCTACCTTTCTGCCCTTCGAGACTAAGCATGGTCTCCATCTGCCTTTCTATGCATTGCATAAGGCTACCTTTCTGCCCTTCGAGACTAAAAATTTGCTCCTTCTTGCAAGACCGAAACATCGCCACTTTATCATGCAAGACATTGCCACTTTATCTCTCTTGCGTGACTGAAATATCGCCACTTCATTTAAATCTCGCATCAGCTGAAATATCGGCACTTCATTTAAATCTCGCATCGGCTGAAATATCACCATTTCATTTAAATCTCGCATCGGCTAAAATATTGCTATTTTTTATTAAGTCTTTACATCGGCTGAAATATCGCCACTTCATTTAAATCTCGCATCGGCTGAAATATCGCCATTTCATTTAAATCTTGCATCGGCTGAAAATCGCCATTATATTTACACTTTACATCGGCTGAAATATCGCCATTTTATTTTAATCTCGTATCGGCTGAAAGATCACCATTTATATTTACAGTTTACATCGGCTGAAATATCGCCATTTTTATTTTAATCTCGCATCGACTGAAAGATCTCCATCTATATTTACACTTTACATCAGCTGAAATATTGCCATTTTTATTTTAAGTCATGCATCGGCTGAAAGATCGCCACCTTCTGCATTTCATGGGCTGAAAGATTGCCAAGTTATCCAAGGGCATCATTGTTCGGAGGCACCATTTTCATAGCCCGAGAACACCATGCCATGGCCTGAGGACCCCACTCTTATCTTTTGCATATCATTATTCAAGGGCATTATGGTTCGGAGGCATCATCCTCATAGACCGAGAACATCATTTCATAGCCTGCGAATCCTTCATAGCCCAGGACGTCATGGTCCGAGAACGTCATCCTAACCGTCTAAAGACAGCATTCATGGTCCAACGGGAACTTGCATCACGTTTAAATTTATGCACAATTTATGTTGGTATTACTCATTTGTAGGTACACCAGCTATCAATAGCCATATCAGCAGGAGCGATCCCACTCCAGTCCCCGCAGCCTATCAGACTTCAACCACCTTTCTCAATCTAAACATTGCATCCGCTCTTTTCAAAAACCTCCATCGGCATATTCCGTCAACGGACCCTGAATTATATATGGCCTGATTCGTGTTAGACTAGGGATATGTAGGCAGCTCAGGAACCAGAGCTCGGTCAAAACTTTTCAAATCATTTTATTCGATCAAAATTGGCCATCATATATTTACCCAACAACTCTTTCAACATTCTTGGGTAAAGAGGGGCAGCTGTTGATACTCAATTTTTTCCTATGTATTTTAATACTCAAAATATTCTCAAAATAGCATGTGTATGCATATATAAGCATACCCAAGAGTTTTGGTATTTTTCCCTAATTTTAAGATTTTTTAAAATTAATTTATTGTCTATTTTAGCAGTACAAAACCAGTAATTATTCCCAAAAATTATCCTTTTTGTGATTAACCTATTTTATTCTCATATTTACACCAAGATATAATTAAGGTAAATTTTTTGCATATTTTTACAAATTTGTTTGGTATTTTCTAAGTTGAATTGCACAAATTACAATTATAGACTATATTATAATTAACAACATTTTATAATTGTAAAATCATTTCCAGTATTTTTAGATTAATATTTATACATTATTAATTAGTTCAGTACCTTTAATTTGTTTGTCAAATCATTTTAACTATTTTATAAAAAATAAAAGAGGGAAATTGGATATTTAACAAATAGCCCTTTATTGTTTCAATTTTAGCCAATTTAACCACACCCCTATCAGATTTAATTGACCCAATACTCAATTAAATTCGCCCCAGCCCAATCCCTAATATAACCCGGCCCAGCTCGGATTTAATCTGAGCCATTGATCAAATAAGAGCAACGGCCCAGATCACTTTTCCTTAATTAAATTCTAACCTACCCCC
>MU725590.1:67617-100831 GCA_026770625.1 Nicotiana glauca
GCTTTGCTGCACCCAGACCATGGCAAAAGCTGTGAAACTCGAAAGGAGTGAGGTTGGAAGACTGGGCCTGATTGAAGGCTCCCTATAGAATAACTTCTTATTTCTTGTTCTTTATTACTGTAATTCAGATATTATTGGTTTGTAATAATTTGTAAACGAACAATTGGGGATTGAATAGTGAATATGGGGGGGGGGGTATGCATGTTTAGTTTAATTAATGGGTAGAAAACATGTTTATAGGTTTTATTTACCTATTTGCGCAATAGATAACCTGCTTAGGACATGTACTTCATATGTTAGAAATCTTGCTTTAGGTATTTCACTCTCAGTATGTTATTGCACTCACTTCATAGTTCTGATTAATTAATAACAAGCCAAATAATTGTCGTTACTACATTGGCATATTAGAACCATGTTTTAGGTACTCCTATGTGCATTAGATATCTTGTCCTTAGGACTTCTTATCTGGTCGAATTACAGTGGTTAATTAGCATGCTAGTCTAATAACCTTGCTAAAATATGTCTAAGTGGTTTAAAATGCTTCTGCAAGTACCTTATCATGTGTACCTTAGAAAAATCAGAATCAGATATGCATGTCCACTCTTTAAAATAATTAGGGCACGCCTATGACGCCGAGGCAAACTTTAGGCCTAATAAGAATCGATTAATCATGTTGTTACCAGTTTAAGACTAAAAAGTCTCTTTTAATTTCAAACTCTGCCGCTCCCATTCTTGCATTGACTCTCTGAAGTTCACTCTATTTTTATTAAAAAAATCCTGCCCTATCTGGAAATGATTTTGAAATGGTGCATCTATTTATTCTCATTGAGTTTCTGATTTCTTATGTTTTCAAACTACTGGGTTACCATTCTCTGCTCAGAAACATGCTATTTTACTTGTCCTCCATTTCATTAAACTACTGTCACTGCTTCATTTTTTTTAAACCATGCTTTAACGGTTCTTCTCACTAACTCTACTGCTGTTACCTATTCCTATTGTAAAAGCTCCTATCTTTGAGACCTTGAATGTGTTTAAGACGTGCTAATTATGTGTTCACTTGTGGAGGGATCTGTGAGCCTTTATTTGACTTTGTATGTTCCCTTATGTGCAGTCCTAATTTTTATGTATGTCGCTTAGAATTTTTGCCTTTAAACGTAAGGGTTCAGCGTAGTCCTTACCACATAGGAATAGTGGTCCTAAATACCCTGCAGGACTTATAGGACGGGACGGGTAATAACACTCAATAAGTATTCGTGACCAACTCGCGCATTTAATAACCTTTGTGGGGTGGGAAGGTTTGAATATGGAGATGATGACCGATGCACTAATATCTCATGTACCCCTTTCCTAAGGAGCGATTACTGAATATTGCATTGATGCGATCCATATTAATCATAAACCTAGGACCCCTCTCCCTTTATTTGCTTTCGTCTCTTTTTGTAAAACTATTCAAATTTTTTCGATTTCTGCCTACTTACCTTCAAAAGTGTTTTTAACTTATTTGCAATGTTTAAACCCTTGATTGTTTACTTGATTATGTGAAGTCACAATATAACATGGTCGGGAACCATACTAGTGGATCTTGAGGGGTGCCTTACACCTTTCCCTCGAGATAATTTCTTGCCCTTACCCAAACTCTGGTTCTTCAAACTCAAGCCCCTTCCTAGTGTCCAAATGCACTTTAATCATTAGGTGGAGACTCTTCAATTCCAAAAACCCAAATCCCAAAAGGGAACGAGTTGTCCTCCCAAATGTCGTAAACCTGATTTCGTTAGAAAAAGGGGGCGTCGACATTCGCGACTTGTGTTACGCGTACGTGTAGAAGGAATTTTCCTTCAACATAAATAACACATCGCATTAGCGAGGGTCCTCCCACGAACGCGAAGAATAAAGTATCAGCACACCAGAAACTGGAGAAACCTGCAACTTTTTATAAGTCCACAACCTTCCGAAACACACCCTAGCTCTCGGAGCTCCAAACCAAACATATGTACTAACTGAAAAATACCATATGAACTTATCTGTGCGATGAAATTGCAAAAATAACATTATTAACATCGAATTAAACCTCAAAAATAATGAATTATTTCAAACTTCTTAAAACATCAAATTTGCAATTAAGGTCCGAATCACGTCAAATGGATACCATTTCTTGTCAAACTTCACAGTATTATCTAAAACCACATATAAGACCTGTACCGGGCATCAAAACCAAAATACGGGTCGATACCAACATGTTCTGATCAAATTTCATTTCCAAATCCTTTAAATAATTTCAGAAAATAATTTTCTTTAAAAATTCATTTCGCGGGCTTAGGACATCGGAATTTGATTCCGGACATACGCCCAAGTCCCATATTTTCCTACGGACCCTCTAGGACCGTCACATTACGGGTCCGAGTCTGTTTGCCCAAAATGTTGACCGAAGTCAAATTAATTTGTTTTATAGTCAAAATTTATCATTTTTTTCATAGATTTTCTCATTTAAGCTTTCCGGGTATGCGCTCAAACTACGCACGCAAATCGAGGTGATGCTAAAAGTGGTTTTTAAGGCCTCAAACACAGAATTCAATTTAAAAGCAAGTGATGACCTTTTGGGTCATCAGAGGATACTACATAGCTCTAACTCCAGAATGTCTAACAAAGAACAGAATACATAAGGGCTAATACTAAAAAGCAAGAATACAAAGGGACTCCTCGGTCTGTGGACACGGTAGATATACCTCGAAGTCGCTAGAGCAGTCTCCTCGCCACAAAGGTGATAGGACTGAGTCAAAGTACCTGGATCTGCACATGAAAAACATGCGCAGGAAGGGCATGAGTACACCAAAACAGTATTCAGTAAGTGCCAGCCTAACCTCGGTTGAGTAGTGATGAGGAAGGTCAGGGCCCTACTGAGGTTAAATAAAAGATAAAGTTCGATAGTGTAGAACAGAGCAGAATAAATAAGTACAGCAGTAAAAGTAACACAGGATATAAATGACAGTAATAACTAAACAGAGGCAACGTAAACACAGAAGGAAATAGAGCTCAACACCAATAATATCAACCGGGGATCTTCCAGGATATCGTCCTATAGTCCCAAATATACATATCCAATAAGTCTTTCAGGATACCGTCCCGTAATTCAGCTCATAGTATGCAGAGGATCTACCGAAATCCCGTTCCGTAGTCCCAAACATCAATACCCAGTACTGGGGGAATCTACCGGGTGCATTCTCATAGTTTCATGTAACTGAGCAGGGCGATCTATCGGAATCCCACATCCGTAGTCCCGAATGTAAACAGACAAGGGGGAGCTACTGGAATCCCACATCCGTAGTCTCAATGTAAATACACAGCAGCAATAGGAGAAAATACTCAGAAATGCCAAACTTCATATTAAGGCAAACAAATAGTCTATCCTAGCATGTTGCACAGAATTCAGGTAAAGCAGTTGAACAAATAAGGCGAATAATCACTTAGACATGCTTTTCTAAGCTAACAACAGGCTTAATAGTGCAAGTAATAAAATAGGAAAGAAAACATACTAGTAATTACTTAATGAAAACTGGATTTCCAACAATTAGCACAACTACGCACTCGTCACCTCACGTACAAGGCATTTCAATCATGAAATATACCACATCCTAAGGGAAAAGTCCCCCACACAAGGTTAGGTAAGCTATTTACCTCGAACCAGCTCAAAATCAACCCGAAACCACGTCTTTGCCACGAGTACTCGACTCCAAATGGCCCAAATCTATTCAATTCAATTGCATATTGCAAATAACACTTCAAGTAACTGATTCTACAATTAAATTCTAAGCTAATACGTGAAATTAAGCAAATGACCAAAACGTCCCTCGGACCCACATCTCGAAACTCGATAAAAATCATATCAACGAAATCCTTATCTTTCCACGAGTCCATACCTCAAATCCTTATTTTAAAGTCTCTTAATCTCAAGCCCTAATTCTTCAATTTTAGGCCTAGATTCCATGATTTACTAGGTAGATTTCACCTTAGAAACGAGTTTTAAGACCAAGAATCTTACCTCCAAGTGATTCCCCTTGAATCCCTCTTCAATTCCTTTTAAAGAGCTCCAAAAATGATTAACAAATGGTGGAAATAAACCCAAAAACGCGGATAAGACGACCTTTTAAACCTTCTGCCCTGGCCTGAAATCCTACTTCGCGAACGCGGTCAAAGCCTCGCGTTCGCGAAGCACAAAAGAATCTTGACCAAAATTCCTCTTTTGCGATCGTGACCACCCAATCGCGAATGTGATGCTTTTCTTAGACAGGCCTTCGCAATCGTGTAACACCAATCGCGAACGCGATGAGTAAAAATCCACTGAAGCTCGGCTGGTCTTTTCTTCTATGCGAATGCGACAACCTCCCGCGAACGCGATGCACAAACACTTAGCCCTTCGGGAACGCCTAGCCTGCCTTAGGAACGCGAAGGCTTAAATTCCACCTTCCTCAACTGACTCTTCGCAAATGCGAGGGTCTACTCGCTAATGCAAAGAGTAAAATACCTGCAACAACTGAAACCAAAATTTGCAACTTTTCTTTAACTTAAAATGGTCCGTTGAGTATCTGAAACACACCCTAGGCTCCCGGGACCTCAATCAAACCTACCAACATATCCTATAACTCTATTCAAACTTGTTCCAACCTTCGGAATGCTCAAAACAACATCAAAACACCTATTTATCGTCGGATTCAAGCCTAAGAATTCCAAAAACTCTAAAACCACGCTTTCGATCAAAAAATCTATCAAACCTCGTCCGAATGACCTGAAATTTTGAACACACGTCGAACTCAACACTACGGAGCTACTCCAACTTCTGAAATTCCATTCCGAGCCTCGGATCAAAATCTCAATATCAAACCCGAAACTTGAAAAATTCAACTTTCAGCATTTCAAGCCTAAATTAGCTACAGACCTCCAAAACACAATCCGAACACGCCCCTAAGCCCAAAATCACCCAGTGGAGGTGACGGAACCATCAAATTTCCATTCCGAGGCCGTCTTCACACTGTTCCAACTACGGTCAAATTTCCAACACTTAAGCTCTCATTTAGGGACTAATTGTCCCAAAACTCTCCGAAACTTAAAACCGAACATCCCGGCAAATTAAAAGCAAAAATAAACACGGGGAAAGAAGTTGATAGAGGATCAGGGAGTTAATTATTAAGACAACAGGCTAGGTAATCGCATCCTCGTATACTTAAACATCCATTCGTCCTCGAACGAGCATAGAGACATACCTAAAGTAGTGAAAAGATGAGGGTAACGGCTTCGCATATCCTGCTCGGTCTCCGAGGTTGCCTCCTCGACCGGCTAACTCCGCCATTGAACCTTCACTGACGCGATGTTCTTTGATCTCAGCTTTCTAACCTGCCTGTCCAATATTGTCACTAGCTCCTCAAAATAGGATAGATCCTTGTCCAACTAGACTGAACTGAAATCCAACACGTGCAACAAATCACCGTGATGCCTCCGGAGCATCGAAACATGAATACCAAATGAACTCCTGCCAAGTTGGGAGGTAAGGCAAGCTCATTAGCAACCTCCCCAACACGCCTCAATATCTCAAAAGGGCCAAAGAACCTCGGGCTCAACTTCCCTTTCTTCCCAAATATCATAACGCCCTTCATAGGCGACACTCGAAGCAGAACCCGCTCTCTAACCATATAGCAAACATCACGAACCTTCCGGTCTGCATAGCTCTTCTGTCTAGACTGGGCTATACGGAGTCTATCCTGAATCACCTTAAACTTCTCCAAAGCATCCTGGACTAAGTCTGTGCCCAATAATCTAGCCTTACCTGGATCGAACCAACCCGCCGGACATCTACACTGCCTACCATATAAAGCCTCATACAGTGCCATCTGAATGCTGGACTAATAATTGTTGTTGTATGCAAACTCCGCCAATGGCAAGAATTGAACCCAAGACCCTCCAAACTCGATCAAACACGCACGGAGCATATCCTCAAAAATTTGAATAGTGCGCTCGGACTATCCATCCGTCTGAGGGTGAAATGATGCACTCAACTCTACCCGAGTACCCAACTCATGCTGAACGGCCCTCCAGAACCGTGATGTGAACTAAGTACCTCTATCCGAAATGATAGAAACTAGAATACCATGCACACAAACAATCTCCCAAATATAAATCTCTGCCAATCGCTCCAAAGAATAAGTAGTACACACAGGAATAAAGTGAGCGGACTTGGTCAGCCAATCCAATATCACCCAAACAGCATCAAACTTTCTCAAAATCTACGGGAGACCAACTACAAAGTCCATGGTGATCCGCTCCCACTTCCACTCCGGAATCCCTATCTGCTGAAGCAACCCACCCGGTCTTTGGTGCTCATACTTCACCTGCTGACAGTTGAGGCTCCGAGCTATAAACCCAACTATATCTTTCTTCATCCGCCTCCACCATAGAGCTACCTCAAATTCTGGTAAATCTTCGCGGCACATGGATAAATGGAATATGGCGAACTGTGGGCCTCCTCTAGAATCAACTCCTGAAGCCCATCAACATTAGGTACACACACGCGACCCTGCATCCTCAATATTTCATCCTCGCCAATGGTTATATCTCTGGCATCACCATACTGAACCTTGTCCTTCAGGACAAGCAAATGAGGGTCATCATACTGCCGCTCCCTAATACGATCAAATAGGGAAGACCGAGAAACCACGCAAGCTAGAACCAGACTGGGCTCCGAAAGATCCAATCTCAAAAACTGGCTGGCTAAGACTTGAACATCCATCGCTATAGGCCTCTCTGATGCTGGTAGATAGGCCAAACTCCCTAAACTCTCTGCCCGGAGACTTAAAGCATTGGCTACCACATTGGCCTTGCCCGGGTGATACAGAATAGTGATATCATAGTCCTTCAGCAACTCTAACCACCTCCTCAGGCACAAATTAAGATCCTTTTGCTTGAATAGGTGCTGCAAGCTCCGATGGTCAGTATAAATCTTACAAGGCACACCGTATAGATAATGGCACCAAATCTTCAGGGCGTGAACAATGGCAGTTAACTCAAGCTCATGAACCGGATAATTCTTCTCCTATACCTTAAATTGTATGGACGCATAGGCAATCAACCTACCGTCCTGCATCAACACCGCTCCAAGGCCAATCCTCGAGGCATCACAATAGACAGTGCAAGACCCCGAACCTATAGGAAATATCAAAACTAGGGTTGTAGTTAAAGCTGTCTTGAGCTTCTGAAAGCTCGCCTCACGCTCTTCCGTCCACTGGAACAGAGCTCCCTTCTGGGTTAGTGTTGTTATAGGGGCTGCAATAATGAAAACCCCTCCACAAAACAATGGTAGTAACCCGTCAAACTGAGAAAATTGCGGATCTCTGTAGTTGAGGATGGTCTGGGCAAACTCTGCACTGCCTCTACCTTCTTCAGATACACCCGAATACCCTCATTCGATACTACGTGACCTAAGAATGCCATGAAATCCAATCAAAACTCACATTTTGAGAACTTTGCATATAACGTCTTTTCCCTCATAGTCTGAAGCACTATCCTCGGGTGCTGATCATGATCTTCTCGAATGCGGGAATACACCAAAATGTCATCAATAAAGATAATGACAAAAGAGCCAAGATATGGCCAGAATACATTGTGCATCAAATGCATAAAGGTTGCTGGGGCATTGGTCAGCCCAAATGACATAACAAGGAACTTGTAATGACTATACCGAGTCCTGAAAGTAGTCTTCGCGATATCTGGCTCCCGAATCTTCAACAGATGGTAACCTGAGCGCAAGTCAATCTTAGAAAACACTCGTGCGCCCTGAAGCTGGTCGAACAGATCATCAATACGAGGCAAAGGATAACGGTTCTTCACCGTAACCTTGTTTAACTGGCGATAATCAATACACATACGCATAGAACCATCTTTTCTCATCACAAACAAGATAGAAGTACCCCAAGGTGATACACTGGGTCGAATAAAGCCCTTATCAAGCAATTCATGTAACTGATCCTTCAACTCAGGAGGAGCCATACGATATAGAGGAATAAAAATGGGCTAAGTGCCCGGAAACAAATCAATGCCAAAATCAATATCTCTATTAGGCTGAATGCTAGGAAGTTCAGCTGGAAACACAACGGAAAAGTCTTGTACTACTGGAACTGAATCAACTGAAGGGGTATCAATATTGACATCTCTCACATAGGCTAGATACGCGTCACACCCCTTCTCAACCATACACTGAGCTTTAAGGAAAGAAATAACTCTACTGGGAGTGTGATCTAAAGTACCCCTCCACTCAACACGTGGCACACCTGGCTTAGACAGCGTCACGTTCTTGGCGTGACAATCAAGAATAGCATAATATGGTGACAATCAGTCCATGCCCAAGATAATATCAAATTCTACCATGCTGAGCAATAATAAATTAGCTCAGGTCTCGAAACCACTGAGCAACCAAACATGACTGATAAACGCAATCCACAACAAGAAAATCTCCCATAAGAGTAGAAACATAAGCAGGGGAACTCAAAGAATCCCAAGATACACCCAAATATGGAGCAAAATAAGAAGACACATAAGAATAAGTGGATCCTAGATCGAATAGAACCGATGCATCTATGTGACAGACCAGTATAAAACCCATGATGACAGAATCAGAGGCAACAGTCACAGTACGGAAAGGAAAGGCATAGTATTGGGCCTGGCCTCCCCCTTTAGGTGACCTCTACCTCCTCGACCTCCACCTCTAGCTGGCTGAATAGGTGGGGTAGCAACTAGAGCTGTAACCATAGCCTAAGAACTCTGCAGGGCACGCTGTGGCTGAGAAGTCTGTGGAGGTGCACCCCTCCCAAGTTTGGGGCAATCTCTCACCATATGGCGTGTGTCACCATACTCAAAACAAGCTCTGGGAGGACGTGGTGGTTGTGACTGGCTCGGGCTAGGTCTGCTGGACTGACCTCTGAAAGCACCCCGCGCAAGAGGCGCGCTAAAAACTAGAGGCGCATAAAAAGGCTCCTGAGGCCTAGGAGGAGCTGGAATACCACTGGCTGCTTGAAGAACTGAATGAACAGGGCGACTCATATAACCCCTACCATGACGACTTGCATCTGGGGAACGGGCACCATAATAATGGCCCGTATCTCAAGACCTCTTGGCCACCCTCTCCTCTCTCTCCCTAGCATACATACCCTCAATCCTCCTAACAATGCTCACCACCTGCTAATAAGGAATATCCATCTCCAACTCACGAGCCATGCTAGACCTGATGCTGGGAATAAGCCCCTCATAAACCGGCGAACCCTCTCGCGATAAGTAGAAACCAAGGCCGGTGCATGTCTAACCAAGCTAGTATAATAGAGAGCATACTCGGAGACAGTCATAGCATCCTGGCGTAAATGCTCAAACTCATGTGCCATGCATCTTTGAGGCTCTGAGGAACAAACTCTCTCATAAATAGATCTGAAAACTGGGTCTATGTCAGCGAAGCAGCCTCATCTGGATTGTCTAACTCATAGGTGCGCCACCACTCATAGGTGGCTCCTCGAAGCTGGAAAGTAGTGAATAAACCCCCCGTGATCCTGATACACCCATGGTACGGAGAATACGGTAGTACTCCTCCAAAAATTCCAAGGCATCCTCTGATTCTAATCCACTAAATATAGGAGGATCATACTTCTTGAACCTCTCAAATCTCCGCTGCTCATCCTCTAAAGCGGATGCCCTGTCCTCGGGATGGCCTAGGTCTACAGGCTGTGTGAGCACATGATTTTTGCCCTATATGAATTACTCCCATAAAATATCAGAAAATAATTTTTTCCAATTTTTGCAATTTTATAGGATTTTTTGTAGGATTTTTGTTAATTATTTGCATATTCTGTGCATATTTAATTTCCATTAAAAATCAAAAAATATCATGCATTGCATTTAGATTTTGGTTTCACATTTTGGGATGAAATAATTAATTAATTGCTTTATTAAAAATGAAAATCGCAAAAAATGTCTTATTTTTACATTCCTAACTTTAAATTTTAAACTATTAATTTTTCTCTTTAAATTTAGGGTCAATTAATTTTTATAAACTTTCTAGTTAGATAATTAGCTTAATTTTATAATTTGGATTAATTTAGAAATTTAATTAGGTTTTTAATTAATTAAAGAAAGAAAAGTAAACAAAAGAAATGGAAATTGAGAAAAAAACCGGTTTTAAATTGAACTAGGCCACACATTTTAGAAGCCCAAATTTTTCCCCCAATCCAACCAACCGGACACCCAAACCCTTATTCTTAAATAAACCTAGAGACCTAAATTAGAGGGGATAACGCAAAAAAGCTAAAAAGTTGCGCACAATACAGACCCACCCCCCTTGAAACCCATCTCCTTCACGCCACCCCCTTCATCGAACCCGCCGGAAACCAGCCCACACACGACCTTCCCCATTGGAACCGGCCCTTTCTGCTCCATCACTAACAAGCGCACAGGCTCAAGACGGAAAAAAAATACAATCGCCTCCTTCATCTTCAAATTCCTCTCTCTCTCTCATTTTTCTGGTCTCATCTCCATCGCCGGCGAGATTTGCCTAAAGCCGGTAAAAATTAACCCCCATAACCTGTCAATTACCCTTCGATTCTCTGAGTTTCGGAATTACTTGTTACACAAAGCTTCAGTTCATCCTCAATCGGAATTCAGGGAGGCAAGCCGCTCGATTTTGTTTTGAAGTCGAGCATTCCAGTTCAGAGTCAACGAATCGAGTTGAGGTGTTCGTCGTAGCCGAGTTCGAGGTGGTGTGGTAGAGTTTCTGTTGAGGTATTGTACGCATTTTGTTGGTGTTTTAACTTCAAAATTTGTCAAGGAATCGAAGCTCAGATGCATCTATAAAAGGTTCTTTTGTTATTATCTCATCTTAATATAATGGCTTGATAAATGTTGTTGACAGATCCCCACTTCTCTGTTAGCATGCTTTCATGTGTGATTTTATTCCATTTATCAATTTGCTATCTTATTGGATCATTGATGTTGAATTGTTAAAAGGGATAGATCAGATTTCTATGGCTAGCTATAGGGATTGGCATGAGTTGAATTGAAATTCATTAGCCATATTTGCTAGAATAGCTATTTGCTGTAGTGACTCAAAGAAGGAACGTGATTTAGAAAAAAATTATTTTTCAGAATAATTGTCATTGTGATATTGTCTTATGATTATCATTGTAACAAATTGTCATTATTCAAGTATTGTTTTAGTTTAATTATCGATTTAATGATTTAATTATTTGTCTTTTCTAGCCTAGCACGTGATGTAAATATTATGTTTATTATTAGTTGTTGAGTTTAACCTTTGAGTACAGAGCCATTTTGTGATTCCGCAGTCACTGATTTAAACGCAGAAGAGCTCGAAAAATTCGGTGAAGATTCGATTTAAGTTAAGAATTGCTAGATTGGTACCATTTTCTTTTTTATTAGTAAGCCCAGTTTAATTTGGTTAGTAAATTGACCACCAAAACCCATTTCCATAATGTTTGAATATTCGTGATTGATCTCGAACTTAGGTATTAAACAATTCATGAATGCCGTAGTTTGATTTAGTTAAGTGCAATCCTATGAAATTGGAATCGAGGTATGTCATTAGTTGAATCTTCCATGGCCCTCGCAAATTTAAAAATGCGTAGTTGCTTTAGGTGCGTAATTTAAATTGCCTTCCTAAACTCGGGTGCACATTTATGTGACCCAAATCTAAATCTCAACAATGTTATATAAAATGTGTTGCGGACTGCGGGTGTATTTATATGACGTGGTTCAAGACATATTTTAAATGACGTTGCAATCTTTCTTAAAAGATGAATAAAAGCGGCTATAGAGCTAAAATTGCACAGTAGGTTTAAAACATGCACTAAAACCAGATAATAGGCCAATTATAATAGCTGAGCGACCGTGCTAGAACCACGGAACTCGGGAATGCCTAACACCTTCTCCCGGGTTAACAGAATTCCTTACCCAAATTTTTGGTTCGCGGACTGTAAAACATAGTCAATCTTTTTCTCGGTTCGGGATTTGAACCGGTGACTTGGGACACGTCAAATTATCCCTAGTGGCGACTCTGAAACTTTAATAAACCAATAATCCCATTTCGATTGTCCTTTAATTGGAAAAACTCCCTTATTATACCCTCTTCCGGGGGTGTAGTGAAAAAGGAGGTGTGACAGCTCTAGCAACTCTGCTGGGGAAAGAACCCAGAACCTCTGGTTCAGGGTTCAGAATTCGAGCTTGGAACAATTATTGTATTTGGCTTTTTTTATTATCTGATTTTATTACATGTTTGGGACTAATGTGCAAAATATTTCTTTTTACTGCTTTGATATTATCTGAACTGTATATATAAACTGTTCTGAAACCCCTCTCTTCTCTCTCCTGAGGAGTACACGTTGGTCGTGACTTCTTTTTGTTAGTGTCATATCCCAAATAGAACGAGGTTCGTACAAGTTGCAAAGCCGGATGATTTTTTGGTCACCGGTACGCAGCTCCCCCTCGGCTCGAGCTGTCCGCTCGGGTGAGCCAGGTCTAGAACAAATAAAACCAGGTTTTTAAACCTAGAATAATAAACCTCATGTCGCATCCCTAGTAGGAACGCTTGTTTGCATCATGTGCATTTGACTTAGGAGATTCAACACAGGAGTTGGGTCCATCTAGGACAGGTGTACCCAAAATAACATACCATATTGATGCATCCTATGTGCTATATGTTGCACTTATTCAAGGGCAAAAGGGTCATTTGGCGGACCAATGATAGATGAGGGCAAATGAAAAATAAAGGAAAAAAACAAAAAAAAACAAAAAAAGATAGGGTTAAGTGTGAAAATAAAGCAAGTAGATCCAATTATGTCTTTTGCCACATTTTGTTAAGAAAAAAAAAAGAGAGCTCGAAAATTCAAAAAAAAAAAGATTCTGCACTTTTTCACCATTTCCCAAAAATCAAAAAAACAAAAATGGGGGAAAAGAAAATCCAAAAAAGATTTTGCATGTTTCATCATTTTCAAGAAAAAGACAAAAAAATATATTTTCTCTAAGTTAGCTGTTTTTTTTTTATTTTTGCCCGTATCCAATCTTTCCGAACTACGCGAACCTGATTCTTGTTTCTCGGGGCGGGATACATAGGCAATCCACATAGGGTCCGGTCTTCCCAGTATATCTTAGGTTCTTGTCTTTGCGGGATCTTAGAAATTTTGCACTCCTAGCCATCTTTTGGCCAAAAAAGCCATTTTGCAAAAATAATCACAATCATGTCTTGCATGTGTCCAATAGGGAGTGTTATTGTCTCACATTTTGTTCTAGGTCTTTAACTTTATATGGTCTTAATTTTCTCATACAAGTGTGGGTTTACTTACCGGAGTTTGAGCACGATAGAGACCCCAGGACCATCCAGTCAGGATCAGGAGTTGCTTAAGGAGATGTTTTTTCTTTAATTTAATTTTTTTTTATGTTTTGAGTCTTTTTATGCCGTCTCTTACATTTTAGTTTTGTACAGTAATTTCGAGTTTCTTGTTATTGTATCTTCTATTTTGCATTTGAAAAGTGTGTTATAAATCAAAAAAAAAAGAGCCTTTGCGTTTTTATATTTCCATTAGAAGTTTTATTTAGAATACTAATTCTTGAAATGAAAAAAAAATTCCTTTGGGGTTGTTTTTTCTTTAGGCAATTAATATCAAAATAAAAATTACTTTTATATTTCCTTTAGTATATTAAGAATAAAATTCAAAAAAAAAGAGAATTTTCTTTTAGTGCCTCTTTAAAAGGTTTTCTTTAAGGTATTAATTCCAAAAATCCAAAAAAGTTTTCTTTTGAGGTTATTCTTTGGGAAACTAATGAAAAAATAAAAATTTTATTTTCATTAGAACTTTAGAATATTGTACATAGAAGAAAAAAAAGAACATACTTTATCTTTTGTTTAAATTTTCTTCCTCTAGGCAATCAAATTGAAATCCAAAAATATTTTATTTTATCTTTTTCATTGCTTGTTTCGTAATCTTGCGTCAGGATATCAAATGAAAATTTGAAATATTTTTCTTTGGTTTATTGTTTGGACTTCATTCCATAAAAAAATAATCAAAAAATATTTTTCTCTTGTAGGATTTTTCCTTAATAATTTCTCATAGAGTGTTTGTTTCAAAAAGAGAGAAAAATATGCCCTTAAGCTTGAGTTTAGAATAGGTCATAGAGCATTAAGTTTAGAAAGTTAAAAAAAAAGGGTTTGCTTCTTTTATTTCTTTCTTTTATTTCTCTTTTCTTTAGAGTAGTCATTAAAGAAAAAAAATAAAAAAAGAATGTCAGTTTACTTTATTCCAGAACTATGCAAAGATCTGATTCATGCGGGGCCATGATACATAGGCAACCTACATAAGTTTCGATCGAATCATTTTTTTAATTAAAAAAAGGAAAAAAAAAAGAAACGAAGGGTGAAATTATGGGACGTGAGAAATAAGAAGAAGGAAAAGAGTGATAATTAAAAAAAAAAAAGAGGAAGGAAAACGATCAAGAAAGTTCTAGAAAAGCAAAGAAAAGAGAGGATTGAAAAGAACAAATTGGGATGATGCCAACTGACCTTCGTACCCTCGAAGTCATTTTAGAACCGATAATTGTGGCTAGGTGCATTGCATTAAATGTGATATTTTTAGTTGTTAAATGCCCTAACGCTAACATGATGACTTCATTTGTTTCCTCTTTGTTCTCCTCATTATAACAGAAGGGTGGTTGGTTTGTGGTTCTTAAGGTAACTCGTCCATACAACACAAGGTCAAAGGGCAAGGTATCCATGGCTGGAAAAACTTGGGCACAAGGGTTGTTGAGCCGTCAAGGGAGTTTGTGGAGTCGGAGTCTGAATTGAAAGAGTATGTCCAAAGGGTGAAACATCAGATGGTAGAAATGTATCAGTCTTGGATCAGGGGGCATCCTCCACCTTCATTCCCCACTAACTATACTGAAAACCCTGCAACTATCCCACCACTATCACAAATCCAGATTCCCACTGCTGCCGATATCTCCCCACAACCTTTTCACACTCTACCCCCCCCCCCCCAAAACCACCTCATATACTGCTCCTTTGGCCACTCATGATCTTGCAGCTCCTCCACCAACTATTTTTCCTCGATACTCTAACGAGACTGTGTTCAAAGTCCCCGATGCCCAACACTATGCTCCAGAACCAAATTTCAAAGTCTCGGATCCATACTCTCACGCTTCTCATTTTGAGGCTCCTGGTGAAACTGAAAAGCCTAGTAAGACAATGGAGCAAGATGAGATATCCAGGAAGGTGAAAATCTTAGAGCAGTCTTTAAGAAACATGCAAGGGATAGGGAGCCAGATGAGCGTGGCTTACAAAGACTTGTGCTTGTTTCCTGATGTCCAACTGCCTGTTGGGTTTAAGATGCCAAAGTTTGATTTATATGACGGACACATAGATCACGTGGCTCATTTGAGAGGTTACTGCAGTAGGATGAGAGGCGCCGGGGGGAAAGACAAATTATTGATGGCGTATTTTAGTTAGAGTCTGAGTGGGGCAGCTCTGGAGTGGTACACCCGCCAAGATGCTAGCAGGTGGTACACGAGGGATGATATGGTTCAGGCCTTTGCCAGGCACTTTCAGTATAATACAGAAATCTTCCCGGATCGCAGGTCCCTCGCCAAGATAGAAAAGAGGCCTAATGAAAGCTTTAGGGAGTACGGGATCAGATGGAGAGAGCAAGCTACTAGAGTTGATCCCCCGATGAAAGAAAAAGAGATGGTCGACTACTTTCTTCAAGCTCAAGAACCAACTTACTTTGGGCATTTGATCACGGTTGTGGGTAGGCCTTTTAATGATGTGGTAAAAATGGGAGAAATGGTAGAAGATGGGATGAAGTATAGCAAGATCATGAGTCATTCTGCTTTAAAAGCCACAACACAAGCAATTCAAAACAACACAGGAAGCTTGTTGGGTCAGAAGGAACACGATGATGTTGCCATGGTTGTTTCAGAGTCACAACATGGATCAAAAGGGGACATCACCAATATACCCAACCTCAACTCCAACCCCAAACCTCTACCCGAGCTCCACACAATCCACCTCAGTATTATCCTCCGAACAATGTTCGATCATATGTCCAACCACTAGGTCACTCCCTATGGCGAGCGCTAGCACTGCATAATGCATTCTTGCCTTCACAACATTTTCGATCACCCAACAACCCTAGAAAACAGGGGCAGGGAAGAGAACAAAGGCAAATAAATAGTTTCACGCCAATTGGGGAGTCCTACACAAGCTTATTTGAAAAGCTAAAGCATTCTGGCCTGATCGAGCCGCTCCTCGGCTATACTCCAGACCCATATGAAAAAGGCTTTGATCCTACTGTACGATGCATGTACCACTCTAATGTCCAAGGGCATAGCATTGAAGATTGTCGTTCTTTGAAAAGTGAAATAGAAAGAATGATTCAAGAAGGGGTAATTATGATCAATGACAGTGACAGGGAGCATGGGAATCCTCTTGGGAACTTGTTGACTGAAGTTGATGATATTGAAGTTGGTAATGGTCTTGGAAATATTGATGCGGAACTCAATGGCTGTCACGATCCCAATTCACTCTTCGTGAACATGTCGTGATGGCACCTAGTTCCTACAACTAGGTAAGCCTAAAAGTGTGGAAAAACAACTGAACTTGTGAAAATAATTAATTAAAAATTAAACAACTAAAAGAAATTTGTATATAACTGCCGCTCGACATATACAACTCAAAATAAATGCGGAAGTCTACTATGACACCCCAAAACCCGGAAACTCACGGGAACACAAGCTAATGGAAGTAACATACAGCTCAAATCTCCAGAATTTGTCTAAACAAAAGTGTAAAATAAAGGCTAAGTACTACCGATAGAGTAAAGAGGGGACTCCTTGGTCTGCGGACGCTGCAGAAGTACCTCAAAGTCTCCGTAGCTCTCCTGGCCTCAAGGATAGTGCGCCTGGGATGAAGTATCTGGGTCTGCACATGAAAAACATGCGGAGAAGAGGCATGAGTACACCACATCGGTACTCAGTAAGTGCCAAGCCTAACCTCGGTTGCATAGTGACGAGGAAGGCCAGGTCCCTACTGAGAGTAATAATAGTAATAAATCTTGTAACAGTATGAAATGAGCAGAAATAATGGTTACAACTATGAAGTAAAACAGACTATACAAGACAACAATCAACACTCAGAAATTTAACATAACACAGAGTAAAACCGCTCAATATCAATACCAACACCGAGGATCTCCCAGGATACCGTCCTATAGTCCTTTCATCAACTGTCCATGGAGCCGCCGGGATACCGTCCCGTAGCCCATCATATGAGTTTATCCGAAGGATCTCCTGGGATACCGTCCCATAGTCCAACTATCAATGTGCAGGGGGATCTATCGGGAAGCGAACCCGCAGTCCCAAAGTAAATATGCAGGGGGATCTACCAGAAATCTAACTCGTAGTCCCAAAGTAAATGTGCAGGGGGAGATACCGGGAATCTAACCCAAAGTCCCAAAGTAAACAAACAAGGGGGGAACTACCGGAATCCCATATCCGTAGTCCCAATGTAAATACGCAGTCACAACGAGAGATATTCAGAAATGAAGTTCAAAAATTCAAGACAAACAGGTAGTGCTAGCCTAAGATGCTTCACGTAGTACAAACAAAGCAACTTAAGCAAATAGGCAATTTGGATCAATTAAACATGCTTTTCTAAAATAACACATGCTACAGTTGCAAATGGAATAAGGCAGCTAAGAAAGAAGGCTCAGTCTAAATAATTTAGCAAAAACCGGGTTTTTTTTCAACAATTAGCTCAGTACGCGCTCGTCACCTCACGTACAAGGCATTCAATTACCAATTATCATATCCTAAGGGGAGGGGTCCCCCACACAAGGTAAGACAGGCCACTTACCTCAACCGGCTCCAAAATCAACTTGAAACCACACCTTTGCCACGAGTATCCGACTCCAAATGGCCCAAATCAATCGTTTTGAAGAAGGAGAATTGCTTGGAAAATCGCCTCTTATGTTTTGGGTTTTTTTTTTGTTGAAAAAAGTGAGAAATAGTTGAAAAATCCCATGTATTTATACTTTTTGAATCCCCAGCGCGGACCGCGCAAAAAAGACCGCTGTCGCGCTGGTATAACTGAAGACTTGCTGGCTCTCTGAAGTTTGCTACGGGACCGCGCAAGGACGACCACGGCTGCACAGCGCACACCGCGGACCGCAGCCGCTCTGGAGCCTACAACTTTTCCCTGAACCTGCAACATCTGGTATTTTAAGCCTAAGGCCTTCCGGAACATACTCGAAACTCACCCGAGCCCTTGGGGCTCCAAACCAAACATACACACAATCTCAAAAAACATCCTACGAACTTATCCGTGCGATCAAATCGCCAAAATAACATCATATACATTGAATCAAACCTCAAAGCTCATGATTTCTCCCAAATTTCTCATAGAACATCAAATTCTCATTTCGGGTCTGAAACACGTCAAACGACGTCCGTTCTCAACCAAACTTTACAGAGAATGCTTAAATCATATATAAGACATGTACCGACCACCGGAACCACAATACGGGCCCGATACCACAGTCTTTTATTCAAATTTCATTTCCTTAATTATTTTCAGAAAATAATTTCACACAAAAATTTATTTCTCGGACTTGGGACCTTAGAATTTGATTCCGGGCATATGCCCAAGTCCCATATTTTCCTACGGACCCTCCGGGACCATCAAATCACGGGTCCGGGTCCGTTTACCAAAAACATTGACCGAAGTCAAGTTTATTCAATTTAATATCAAAATTTAGCATTTTTCTCACAGAATGCATATTTAAGCTTTCCGGCTATGCGCCCGGACTGTGCACGCAACTCGAGGCAACCCAAGAGGAGGTTTTAAAGGCCTCGGAAGTACATAATGGGTAATAAATAAGTGATGACCCCATTAGGTTGTCACATCCTCCACCACTAAAACAATTGTTCGTCCTCGAACAGACAAAAGAAAGAAGTACCTGAGTCGGGAAAAAGGTGAGGATAACGGTTCCGCATATCAGACTCGGACTCCCAGGTCGATGCCTTAGGAGGCTGACCTCTCCATTGGACACGAACAGAAGGAAATATCTTGGATCTCAACTGACGAACCTGTCGATCTAGAATAGCTACCGGCTCCTCCTCATAGGACAATACCTTGTCCAGCTGGACAGTGCTGAAATCTAACACGTGGGTTGGGTCACAGTGATACCTCCGAAGCATGGATACATGAAAAACTGGATGCACGGTTGATAAGCTAGGTGACAATGCGAGTCTATAAGCCACGTCTCCCACTCGATCAAGAATCTCAAACGGACCAATGTACCTAGGGCTAAGCTTGCCCTTCTTCCCAAACCTCATCACGCCCTTCATAGGCGACACTCGGAGCAATACCCACTCACCAACAATAAATGCTACATCTTGAACCTTGCGATCTGCATAACTTTTCTGCCTAGAGTGAGCTGAACGAAGCCTATCCTGAATGATCTTGACCTTGTCCAAAGCCTCCTGAACCAAATCCGTACCTAACAGCCGAGCCTTTCTCGGCTCAAACCATCCAACCGATGATCGACACCGTCTACCATATAAAGCCTCGTAAGGAGCCATTTGGATGCTCGACTGGTAGCTGTTGTTGTACATAAACTACGATAATGGCAAGAACTGATCCCAAGACCCTCCAAAATCGATCACACACGCACGGAGCATATCCTCAAGAATATGGATAGTGCGCTTGGACTGTCCGTCCGTCTGGGGGTGGAATGTTATGCTCAACTCCACCCGAGTGCCCAGCTCCTACTACACGGCTTTTCAGAACCACGATGTGAACTGAGTACCTCTATCTGAAATAATAGAAACTGGGATGCCATGTAGACGGACGATCTCCCAGATATAAATCTCTGCCAACCACTCCGATGAATAAGTGGTACACACGGGAATGAAATGAGCAGACTTGGTCAGCCGATCCACAATAACCCAAATGGCATCAAACTTATTCAAGGTCCGAGGGAGTCCCGATACAAAATCCATGGTGATGCACTCCCATTTCCACTTCGGGATCTCTATCTGCTGAAGCAACCCACCCGGTTGCTGGTGCTCATACTTCACCTGCTGGCAGTTGAGGCATCTAGATGCATACCTAACTATGTTCTTCTTCATCCGCCTCCACCAATAGTGCTGCCTCAAGTCCTGATACATCTTCGCGGCGCCCGGATGGATGGAATACCGCGAACAATGGGCCTCTGCTAAGATCAACTATCGAAGCTCATCATCATTGGGCACACAAATCCGGCCCTGCATCCTCAACAACCCATCATCTCCGATGGTCACATCTCTAGCATCACCACGCTGGACCTTGTCCTTAAGGACAAGCAAATGAGGGTCATCATACTGCCGCTCCCTGATACGATCAAATAGGAAAAACTGGGAAACCATACAAGCTAGAACCCAACTAGGCTCCGAAAGATCCAATCTCACCAACTGACTGGCTGAGACTTGAACATCCATCGCCATAGGCCTCTTCGAAGCTGGTAAATATGCCAAACTCCCCAAACTCTCTGCCCGACGACTCAAGGCATCTGCCACTACATTGGCCTTGCCCGGGTGATACAGAATAGTAATATCATAGTCTTTCAGCAACTCCAACCATCTCCTCTAGCACGAATTTAGATCCTTCTGCTTGAACAAGTGCTGCAAACTTCGATGGTCAGTATAGATCTCACAAAGCACACTGTACAAATAATGACGCCAGATCTTCAGGGAATGAACAGTAGAAGCTAACTCAAGGTCGTGGACAAGGTATTTCTTCTCATGTATCTTCAACTGTCTGGACGCATAGGCGATCACCCTACCGTCCTGCATCAGCACTGCTCTAAGACCAACTCTCGAGGCATCACAATAGACAGTATAAGACCTCGAACTAGTAGGCAACATCAAAATTGGGGTCGTAGTCAAAACTGTATTGAGCTTCTGAAAGCTCGCCTCACACTCCTCTATCCACTGAAATGGGGCACCCTTCTCGATCAATCTAGTCATAGGGGCCGCAATCGATGAAAACCCCTCCACGAAGCGACGGTAGTAGCCCGCCAAGCCAAGGAAAGTGTGAATCTCTGTAGCTGAGGACGGCCTAGGCCAACTCTGTATGGCCTCTATCTTCCTCGGATCCACCCGAATGCCCTCACTCGAAATCACGTGGCCTAAGAATGCCACAGAACTCAACCAAAACTCATATTTTGAGAACTTTGCATATAACTTCTTCTCCCTCAAGGTCTAAAGCACGGTCCTCAGATGCTTCTCATGATCTTCTCGACCCCGGTAATACACCAGAATATCATCAATAAAAATAATAACAAACGAATCCAGATATGGCATGAACACACTATGCATCAAATGCATGAAAGATGCTGGGGCATTGGTCAGCCCAAATGAAATCACAAGGAACTCGTAATGACCATACCCAGTCCTGAAGGCAGTCTTCGGGATATCCGGCTCCCGAATATTCAACTGAGGGTAACCTAAGCGTAAGTCAATCTTGGAAAACACATGTGCGCCCTGAAACTGGTCAAACAGGTCATCAATACGAGGCAAAGGATAACGGTTCTTTACTATAACCTTGTTCAACTGGCGATAATCAATACACATACGCATAGAACCATCCTTTTCTTCACAAACAAGACAGGAGCACCCCGTGGTGAAACATTGGGTCGAATAAAACCTTTATCAAGCAATTCCTATAACTGATCCTTCAACTTCTTCAACTCAGGGGGAGCCATACGATACGGAGTAATGAAAATGGGCTGAGTGCCCAATAACAGATCAATGCCAAAATCAATATCTCTATCAGGCGGCATGCCCGGAAGATCAGCGGGAAACACATCGGGATAATCTTGTACCAGTGTAACTAAGTCAACAGAAGGGGTATCAGCATTGACATCTCTCACATAGTCTAAATATGCAGCGCACCCCTTCTCAACCATATGCTGAGCTTTAAGGAAAGAGATAACTCTACTGGGAGTGTGATCTAAAGTACCACTCCACTCAATACGCAAAATACCTAGCATAGCCAGCGTCACGGTCTTGGCGTGACAATTAAGAATAGCAAAATGGGGCGACAACCAGTCCATGCCCAAGATAATGTCAAAATTAACCATACCGAGTAACAATAAATCCGCTCTGGTCTCAAAACCACGAATAGTAACCAGCCATGACCGATAAATGCGTTCCACAACAAGAGAATCCCCCACAGGAGTAGAAACATAAACAGGGGCACTCAAAGAATCTCGAGGCACGCCCAAATGCGGAGCAAAGTAAGAAGACACATAAGAATAAGTAGAGCCTGGATTGAATAGAACTGATGCCTCTCTGTGACAAACCAGTATAATACTTGTAATGATGGTGTCGGAGGCAACAGCTTGAGTACGAGCAGGAATAGCATAATACGTGGCCCGGCCCCTCTCTCGAGGGCGACCACTATCTCCTCGACCTCTGCCCCTAGCCGACTAGGTAGGTGGGGTAGTAGCTAGAGCTGTGACCATGGCCTGAGAACTCTGCTGAGCATGATGTGGCACAGAAGTCTGTGAAGATGCACCCCTACCAAGTGCGGGGCAGTCCCAAACCATATGTCAAGTATCACCACACTCGAAATAAGCCCTGGGAGGATGCGGCAGCTGTGACTGACTAGGGCTAGGTCTACTGGACTGACCTCTGAAAACACCTCGCGCAGGAGGCGCGCTAGAAACTGGAGGTGCATAGTAAGGCTCCTGAGGTATAGGCAGAGCTGGAGTGCTGTTGGCTACTACAAGAGCTGAATGAACGGGGCGACCTACATAACCCCTACCATAATGACCTGCTACCGAGGTACGGGTACCAGAGTAGTAACCCGACTCTCGAGACCTCTTGGCCTACCTCTCCCCTCGCTCATTGGCGAGCATACCCTCAATCCTCCCGGCAATGCTCACTTCCTGCTAGTAAGGAATGTCCATATCCAACTCTCGAGCCATGCTAGATCTGATGGGAGGGATAAGGCCTCAATGAACCTGTGAACTCTCTCCCGAACTGTAGTAACCAAGGCCGGTGCGTGCCTGGCCAACCTGGTATAGTGGATATCATATTCCGAAAAGGTCATAGCACCCTGGCGCAAATGCTGAAACTCTGCGCGCCATGCGTCCCTGAGACTCTGGGGAACAAACTCTCACATGAACATATCTGAGAACTGGGTCCAAGTTAGTGAGGCAGCCTCGGCTGGACTGTCTATCTCATAAGTGCACCACCAATCATAAGCGGGTCCCCGAAGCTGGAAAGCAGTGAAGGAAACCCTGTTGGACTCTACTATAACCATAGTGCGAAGAATACGGTGACACTCCTGTAGAAATCCCAAGACATCGTCTGATGCTAATCCACTGAATACTGGGGGATCATACTTCTTGAACCTCTCAAGTCTCCGCTGCTCGTCCTCTGAAGCAGCTGACCCGTCCTCGGGCTGAACTAGAGCTACAGGCGATGCGGGAATAATCTCAAGAACCTGCTTAACCTGCACTTGCTACTCGGGAGTGCAGACAGCGGGAGTCTGTGCTCCTCCCCCGGCCTAGGATATGGCTGCAGCAATAGGGAGCAAACCTGCCTGAGCCAATGTGGTGTACATACTCATGAACTGAGCCAAAGTCTCCTGAAGAGCTGGAGTAGTAGTGGCAGTAGTAGGCGTGCCAGGTGCTGGGGCTTCGGCTAGATCTGCAGGTGGTGTCTCGGCAGCAGCTCGCGCAGGTGCTCTGGCTGCACCACGTACGCGTCCTCGACCTCTACCCCGGACCCGGCCTCGGACGCCTGCAGTAGGGGCGCAGGTGACTGATCGTCCCGAGTAGCATATGTTCTCACCATCTGTGAGAGAATAGAAGATAGAAGTTGTGGTGTCAAAACATCGCACGTCAAGGAAATCAAATGAAGCGAGAGTTTTCCTAACAGTTACATAGCCTCTTGTAGACAAGTACAGACGTCTCCGTACCGTTAAGCGAGACTCTAATAAACTGGCCTGTGTCCCGTGACTCTTATGAACCAAGAGCTCTGATACCAACTTGTCACAACCCCAGTTCATCCTCCGTGAACATGTCGTGATGGCACCTAGTTCCTATAACTAGGTAAGCCTAACAGTGTGGAAAAACAACATAACTTGCTAAAATAATTAATTAAAAATTAAACAACTAAAAGAAATCTGTATATAATTGTCGCTCGGCATATACAACTCAAAATAAATGCGGAAGTCTACTATGACACCCCAAAACCCGAAAACTCACGGGAACACAAGCTAATGGAAGTAACATACAGCTCAAATCTCCAGAATTTGCCTAAACAAAAGTGCGAAAGAAAGGCCAAGTACTGTAGATAGAGTAAAGAGGGGGACTTTTTGGTATGCGGACGCTGCAGAAGTACCTCAAAGTCTGCGTAGCTCTCCTGGTCTCAAGGATAGTGCCCCTGGGATGAAGTATCTGGGTCTGCAGATGAAAAACATACGCAGAAGAGGCATGAGTACACCACAGCAGTACTCAGTAAGTGTCAAGCCTAACCTCGGTTGGGTAGTGACGAGGAAGGTCAAGGCCCTACTGAGAGTAATAACAGTAATAAATCTTGTAACATTATGAAATGAGCAGAAATAATGGTTACAACTATGAAGTAAAACTGGCTATACAAGACAACTAAGGTGACCGCGGCTGCGCTGGAGCCTGCAACTTTTCCCTGAACCTGCAACATCTGGTATTTTAAGCCTAAGGCCTCCCGGAACCTACTCGAAACTCACCCGAGCACTCGGGGCTCCAAACCAAACATACACACAATCTCAAAAATATCCTACGAACTTATCCGTGCGATCAAATTGCCAAAATAACATCATATACATCGAATCAAGCCTCAAAGCTCATGATTTCTCCCAAATTTCTCATAGAACATCAAATTCCCATTTCAGGTCCGAAACACGTCAAACGACGTCCGTTCTCAACCAAACTTTACAGAGAGTGCTTAAATCATATATAAGACTTGTATCGGGCACTGGAACCATAATACGGGCCCGATACCACAATCTTTTATACAAATTTCATTTCCAATTTCCTTAATTATTTCCAAAAAACAATTTCACACAAAAATTCATTTCTCGGACTTGGGACCTCAGAATTTGATTCCGGACATACGCCCAAGTCCCATATTTTCCTATAGACCCTCCGGGACTATCAAATCACGGGTCCAGATCCATTTACCAAAAATGTTGACCGAAGTCAAGTTTATTCAATTTAATATCAAAATTTAGTATTTTTCTCACAGAATTCATATTTAAGCTTTTCAGCTACGCGCTCGGACTGTGCATGCAATTCAAGACAACTCGAGAGGAGGTTATTAAGGCCTTAAAAGTATAGATTGGTAATAAATAAGTGATGACCCCATTGGGTCGTCACAGTGGCTAAGATGTCGTGCTTGGTAATTGGAAAGACCCTCCATTTCTTGGTCAGCCAGAGAGGAGTTTTGGTTGTTTATTTTGTTGTCATTTCTGTTGTTTGAGTTATTTTAAGGGTTGTAATTCGGATATTGTCTTGTGACTCAAACCCTTCTATCCTTTTATTTTTCCTAGTTTGTTTAGTCGTAGTAGCTCGTTTAGTATTGTCTAGGTTTGTTACAAGGTTGTAACCCCAGTTTAGTTTGCTTGTTTTGTTGTTCAAACCCTTTCACCATCTGTCTAATACAATTTTCTATTTTCTGTTATTTCTAGCCATTTTTGTTTAGTTCTCTTTTCCTTTTATAGTTCTTTTCCTATTGGCTCTAGTGACATGACATGCACGCGTAATTCTCATCCTGGTCTTAAAATGTTAGTTTAGTCATGAAGCAATGAAACAATTTTGAAGATGATAGGGACATTTGAGGGAAATAAGTAAAGGCATTTTGAGATCACCTCAAGTCCGAATTGTGTGAAATTGGGGCAAATAGAACATAAAGAAATGCTATTGAAACGCATCATGCCGCATCAGGTTGAAGCTAAAGGCAAGTTTGCCCCTAATTGGCAGGGGTCGTTCGTGGTAATGAGAGTGTTATCCAATGGTGCTTTGTACTTAACATATGTAGATGGAAAATGTGTGGATATGGCTATCAATTCTGATGTAGTCAAAAGATATTATGTGTGATTTCTTTGGTTTGTTTAATTGTGTTGTTTGTATCTGGCATGCGTTGAAGATTGGAATGACGAAGGCATTTTATTCTGCTACCTAAACACTTTATCCTTTGTTACCCCTTTGAGCCTTATTTATTTTGTTTCATATCCCTCTTTTGGAATCAAAAGTAGAGTTTAGAAATAAGGATACAAAAAAAAAGAAAAGAAAAAAGGGAAGAGAGAAAAGAAAAGAAAAAAAGAGAAAAAGAAAAAAAAAAGAGAAAAGCAAAAAAAAACAAAGCAATTCATATGTTGTGAACTACATTCGACCTGATTCCTTTTAAGGATACGTAGGCAGCCTCACGGTTCGGTCCCATCAAAATAAAAATCGAAAAGTCCCCAAGCAAGAAACTGGGGCAGAAGTTATGGTTGTTTTAAGAAATCTGATTCCGAAAGTTGTAATTTTGAACCCATTTGAATTGTTTTGAGACTTTGATACCCTTTCTTTCTAACCCCATCCAAAAGCCCACATTACGGTCCAGATAAAGACCTTCCGATCAGTCTTCGAGGGATGCCATGGCGAGCAAGTAGAGGTGAATCATATCACGAGCAACACTCCGGTCCAAACAAGGGAAATGAAAAATGAGAGAGTCTTATTGATGAAAGTGATCACGAGTACCGCAAGGCGATAAAAGATGAGAGAAACCAAAAATGAGAGAGTCTTATTGGTGAAAACCTTCACGGGTACCATAAAGCGATGGTGAGTTGAGAGAAAGACCAAAATGAGAGAGGCTTGATAGTGAAAACCCTTCGGGCACTACAAGTCGAATAAGGATTGTAAATCAGATTGGATAAGCGGAGCATTGAAGCCCAGTTTCACGGCAAAAAGATACGACAAGAGCTGAACATCAGACTTGCTTAATAGAATATGCCGCATGTGCATGTCATGGTCAATAGAGTTGGTATCCACATCCGATAGGTTTCTACTTTGTAGTTTTCTTGTTAGGAATCATCTCTTTCCATTGTCCTCTACTCTGTTCCTTTTGTCTTGTTTACTCCCTTTTCCCGAGTCTGTTTGGTCAAAGCAAGTGAGAAATGACTTCAAAATTTGCCACCAGCTTTCCAATTGCACAAAACGGGATCTGGCTAGCACATCAAAGTGGCATAAGTCAGGAAACAACAATGTGTGCACTGAGTTGGTAACAATCAACATGTTTTGGGATTCATGTGAAATACAAAGGTTTGGTATATATCAATTCATGAACAATGCAATAGATAGAGGATGTTGGGTAAACGGATCAAAGGTATTCTCTGTGATGAGGTTGACAGAGAAAGTGGTTAACCAATGATAAACAAGGTCTTCCAAGTGGAAATCAAAGTTATTATGGAAAGTGAAGGACCAATAGACCTCAAGGTTAAGGCCAGTGGTTTAGGTCAAGAAAGAACAGCATACGCACTAAGTAAGTGGGAATTGACGTGTTTTGGGAATCATGTGAAACACAAAGGTTGGTAAATGTCAGTTTATGAGTAATGCAACAGATATAGGGTATTGGGTCTGAATGGAGAAGAGGTATTTTCTGTGATAAGGGTGGCAAAGAAATTGGTTATTCAATAAGCAAGCAACGTCTTTCAAGGTAAAATCAAAGTTATCATGGCAAGTGAAGGAGCAATCGCCGCAAAGTCAAGGCCACAAACCAACCACCATGTTTAAACTCACAAGTTTTCTTTGTATGAAACAGGGACGGAAGCTATGTTCATATCAAAGCTGGGAAGCTCGAAATTTTCAAGTGTAATGCCCCAATTCTGCTTACGCAAAGGCTATTGAGAAGATCACACATCACCCTAGGAGAAACACTTCCTAGTCGGGTTTTTCAAGTTATATTTTGTTGTAGGAGACGCACTTCCTAAATTGAGATTTTACCCTTGGGAGACACACTTCCTAGTTTGGATCATATGAGTTTGAGTTACTGATGGTTTTACCCCTAGGATACGCACTTCTTAGTCTGGTTCATTTAAGTTCATTCATAGGAGACGCACTTCCTAAATTGAGAGTTCATTCATAGGAGACGTACTTCCTAGTTTGAGTCATTGAAGTTTCACCCATAGGAGACGCACTTCCTAAATTGATAGCTCATTCTTAGGAGACGCACTTCCTAGTTTGAGTCATTGAAGTTTCACCCGTAGGAGACGCACTTCCTAAATTGAGAGTTCATTCATAGGAGACGCACTTCCTAAATTGAGAGTTCATTATAGGAGACGTACTTCCTAGTCTGGCTTTTTCAGGTTATATTTTATTTTAGGATACGCACTTCCTGAATTGAGATTTCACCCTTAGGAGACGCACTTCCTAGTTTGAGTAATTTAAGTTTGACCCTAGGAGACGCACTTCCTAGTCTGGTTCATTGAAGTTTTACCTGTAGGAGACACACTTCCTAATCAAGGTCTTTCAAGTTATTCTTTTAGGAGACGCACTTCCTAAATTGAGAGATCATTCATAGGAGACGTACTTCCTAAATTGAGAGCTCATTCTTAGGAGACGCACTTCCTAATTTGAGACATTGAAGTTTCATACATAGGGGATGCACTTCCTAAATTGAGAGTCCATTCATAGGAGACGCACTTCCTAAATTGAGAGTTCATTCATAGGAGACGCACTTCCTAGTTTGAATCATTGAAGTTTCACCCCTAGGAGACGCACTTCTTAGTCTGGGTCTTTCAGGATACACCTGTAGGAGACGCACTTCTTAAATTGAGATTTCACCCCTAGGAGATGCACTTCCTAGTTTGAGTCATTTAAGTTCGGCCTTAGGAGACGCACTTCCTAGTTTGTTTCATTGAAGTTTTACCTATAGGAGACGCACTTCCTAATCAAGGTCTTTCAAGTTATTCTTTTAGGAGACGCACTTCCTAAATTGAGATTTCATTCATAGGAGGCGCACTTCCTAGTTTTAGTCACTGAAGTTTTCACCCCTAGGAGACGCACTTCCTAGTCATGGTCATTTAAATTCACCCCTAGGAGACGCACTTCCTAACTTGGTTCATTCAGGTTTTATTTTAGCGGACACATTTGCTAGTCAAAGTTTCTTGGTTTTACTCGTAGGAGACGCACATCCTAATCTAGTCTTTAGTTTACTCTCATCATTGCATCAGTAGTATAAGTGGTTTACAATATTGCTAACAACTCACAAATCTTCCTAGTGCAAACTGGGGCAGAAAGTTTCGGTGTTTCGGAGAAACCCTCCGTAAGGAAAGGCAAGCGCCAAACAGGTTTGACCGTAAATTCTCAGCACCCTTCTGGAAAATTGGACCTAGTTTAAAATTTAAAATAGTCATGAGTAGTAAAATCTAGCGTAAATGTACCCCAAGGAATATAAGATGGTTTTAAAGTTCGCTTGTTGGAGATAGGATTCAATTATGAGTTTTCAGGACCCTCCTGAATAATGGGACCTAGCTTTAAGATTGATGTTAAATAACAAGATGTAGTGGAAATAATACCTTTAGAAGATATAACTTAGATTAAAAATTGTCGTTTAATTAAGAGTTGTCAGGACCTTCCTGAATAATGGGACCTAGCTTTAAAATTTCCATTGGATAGCAAAATTTAGCGCAAGTTCTATTGTAGGGTAGTATAATTCAGGCGTAAAGAATTGTCACTCTTAAGATAAAACTTGACTTTTGATTTTCTGGACCCTCTTGGATAATGGGGAGTAGTTTTAAGACCTTCTTAGATAACCAGATTTAGTGGAAGTCATACCTTTAGAAAACATAATTCAGCTTTTAAAACTATCATTTAACTAAGAGTTGTCAGGACCCCCCCTGGATAATGGGATCTAGATTTCAAATTCTTAGAATATTTGGTAACATGATTTAGTTTAACAATCACATATGTGCCCAACTACCAAACTGGGGTAGAAAATTTTCTTTGTTTTGTCTGTTTTGTTGAAATCAGTTACCCACTTGGAGAATAGGGAGAAGCAGTTCGAGTTTAGCAGTCATGCGCCCACCTAGAGAGCACGGGAATACAATTCAAGTTCAGCAATCAGGCGCCCACCTGGAGAGCAAGGGAATACAAATCAAGTTCAGTAGTCAAGTGCCCACCTGGAGAGCACGGGAATACAATTCACGTTCAGCAGTCAGGCGCCCACCTGGAAAGCACGGGAATACAATTCAAGTTCAGCAGTCAAGCGCCCACCTGGAAAGCACAGGAATACATTCAAGTTCAGCAGTCAGGAGCCCACCTGGAAAGCACGGGAATACAATTCAAGTTTAGTAGTCAGGAGCCCACCTGGAGAGCACGGGAATACAATTCAAGTTCAGCAGTCAGGCGCCCACCTGGAGAGCACGGGAATACAATTCAAGTTCAGCAGTCAGGAGCCCACCTGGAGAGCATGGGGAACAATTCAAGTTCAGCAGTCAGGAGCCCACCTGGAGAGCACGGGAATACAGTTCAAGTTCAGCAGTCAGGCGTCCACCTGGAGAAAGGGAAAGCATCTCAAAATACGGTTCAAGTTCAGCAATCAAGCGTCTACCTGGAGAAAGGGAAAGCATCTCAAAGTACAGTTCAAGTTTAGCAGTCAGGCATCCACGTGAAGAAAAGGAAAAGCATCTCATATTACAATTTAAGTCAGCAACAAAAGAAGCTCGCGACAAGAATGCGAGTCAATAGCCCGAGATGATCAACGGAAGTTAGTCACAACCCAGAATAAAAAATAAATAAAAAAAGGCAATAAGTGAATCCAAATGCATAAGTAGAGAAAGATGTGAGGTACTCAAGACGTGGCCGAGGTCACAAGCAGTACATACATGGTTTTGATCTGAAAAGCTGAAGAAGGATGAACTAGCACCTGCGACTAGCAAGCGTCAAGGTTCAAATCTAGAGTCTGCATGAAGAACCACTCAAGACTCAAGACCAAGCTTCAAAAGACTTATAGATAGGAATATTGTAACTCGTAGTTAACAGGCTTAACTAGTCCTTTTCATTTCTTTTGATTTTGATGTAATAATAGGACCGCGTACCGGAACCTCGGCGGAACGGCACCTCGACTGGCTCTTCACCTCGGCATACTCCATCATCTCACTCACTTCTGAACTACACTGACCTGATTCCTTTATAGCCAAGGATATGTAGGCAACCTCAGAAGCAAGGTCCGGTCAAATCTTTCAAAAATGCTTCCCACAGAGTATTCAAATGGGCAAAAATCACTCATATCCGCTCACTTTATCTTCGCTCGAAAACTCTTCCTGTTTCCGGGCAAAGAGGGACAGCTGTGAGCACGTGATTTTTGCCCTATATGAATTGCTCCCATAAAATATCATAAAATAATTTTTCCCAATTTTCGCTATTTTATAGAATTTTTGTTAATTATTTGCATTTTTGTGCATATTTAATTTCTATTAAAAATAAAAAAACTACCAAAAATACCATGCATTGCATTTAGATTTTGGGTTCACATTTTGGGATGAGATAATTAATTAATTGCTTTATTAAAAATAAAAATCACAAAAAATAAATTATTTTTACATTCTTAGCTTTAAATTTTGGATTATTAATTTTTCTCTTTAAATTTAGGGTCAATTAATTTTTATAAACTTTATAGTTAGATAATTAGCTTAATTTTATAATTTGAATTAATTTAGGAATTTAATTTAGGTTTTTAATTAATTAAAGAAAGAAAATACAACAACAACAACCCAGTAAAATCCCACAAGTGGGGTCTGGGGAGGGTAGTGTGTACGCAGACCTTACCCCTACCCCAAGGGGGTAGAGAGGCTGTTTTCGAAAGACAGAAGACAAAAAAGACAAAAGAAGAGAGTATTAGATTCACCGCGAAAATCATACGGTAAAAGGAACATAGAAAGCAGGAAAAGAAAAATAATAATAATAATAATAATTCAAAGCAGAAACGATGGTTTGTAAATCGATCCTACATCGAAAATAAAAAATAGTAAAACTCGACATTGCCCCTAGCTATCTTAGACAAAAACCCACCGAACTAGTCCACTACCTCCTAGCCTACAACCGAAATACGCGGCTTTTATAACTTCCTATCAATTGGAAATAATTAGGACATTTCTTTATTATTAGAGACAAATAAAAATAGAAAATCGTAGTTGCCTTTAAGCCTGCCCTTAAATAATAAATGAGACGAGCCTCGCCAAGCAAAACACATAAATTGCGGGGCCCTCAATAAATGGCTATAATAAGAATACGTAGAATTCGGGATGGGACGTTTAGCGAATTTCACGGCCTTCCCCAAATAATAATGCGTTGGTCTCTTTAGGCGTGCTTTTAATAATATTACATTCCTAAATTCGGGTGCACATTTATGTGACCCAAATCCAAATCTCAACAGAGTCGAAATATGTCAACAACCACGGATGCATTGATGTGACGTGGTTTGAGACGCGTTTTCACGATGTTGCAATTCTTGTTAAAAATAAATAATAATAAAAGCGGTTCAAAATTAAAAAGGCACATAAGTTAAAACATGTTTTAGAATCAGATAAAATCAAATATGACAGTTGAGCGACCGTGCTAGAACCACGAAACCCGGGAATGCCTAACACCTTTTCCCGGGTTAACAGAATTCCTTACTCGGATTTCTGATTCGCGGACTGTTAACAGAGTCATATTTTTCCTCGGTTCGGGATTCAACCGGTGACTTGGGACACCATTAATCTCCCAAGCGGTGACTCTGAAATCTTAATAATAAATCCCGTTCTAATTGTCCTTTAATTAGAAAAACTCCTTTACGCCCTTACGGGTGTAGTGAAAATGGAGGTGTGACAGCTCTGGCGACTCTGCTGGGGATAAGAGCCCAGAACTGGTGTTCATGGTTTAAGCATTTGAGCTTAGAATAATTGTTGTATTTGGCTTTATCTGATTTTCCTACATGTTCCATGCCTAATGTGCAAAATGTGCTTTTTACGCTTTGATATTATTTGAATTGTATATGTAAACTGTGCCGAAACCCTTCTCTTCTCACCTCTGGGGATATGTTTACTGGTTGAGACTCCCTATTCTGTTAGTGTCAATACCCT
>MU725590.1:116591-134605 GCA_026770625.1 Nicotiana glauca
GAGACACTAAAAATCCCTCCGCCTTCCCCCACCGTGCTCCGCCCACCGGAAACTGAGGCGGTTCCGGTGGCCCAATAACCACCAAATTAACACCACCTGACCACCTTCCTCTCCTTTTTCCAAATCCATACTCCGTCTCCCTCAAATCCCACCCCAACTTATCGAATAATCGAAACAGTATCCTCATCTCCGCCGTGTCCGGTGGCATCACCTCCGATGGCCACCAAATTTACACCCTAGGTCTCCCTCGCCCTCCTCTTTCCGAATCCCCGATCCTTATCTTTCGGATCATCGTGGAATTTGTCGAATATTGAATCGAAACGATGAACCCTAGCGCCGCCACAAAATTCCCCGGTGGCGGCGCCGCCTCTGAACCATCCCACACTCACACCCCACAACCTCTTTGACTCCCTCACCCCAAATCCATCCTTAATCTCCCTCGAATAAGGTCCAAATCTGTCGAATGGTAAATCACAGCCAGGGCGAGCCCTAAGTTTAAAATCCAGCGAGCTGCGATGACCTTTGGACTATATTGGACTTTAGTCGTGTGTTTTCACTACTGGAAACACGCGATTAAAGTCCACTTCAGTCCAAAGCAAAGGGACAAGGAATTTTCATTTTTGGTCCATTTGATTCCGGGGTATTTTTCCAATTCTCCTTTCTTTTTGTTATTTTGTAGTTTTTGTTTTAGTTTTTAGTACCCTTCTCCTCCTGCTTCATATCTGTTTCTATCTCTGTGTTGAACTGAACCCATTCATATGAGATTAGTTCTTCACAACGTTTGAATTGCTTAGTCGGTCATTATTGAATCAAATGGCTTGGTCACTCAAATGTCGTGAATTGGTTGTTTGTTATTCTATTATCATGAACCTGTCAATCTCTTTAAACTTTTCTGGTTGTTTCTTCCTTTTGGTCTCTAAAAATGTTAGTGTGTATGTTTGGTCTCTTTGATTTTTAGTTTGTTTTCTTTCAAATAAATCAGTGTTCATAAGTCGTCTGTGTTGAATCCGTAACAATTTTCCAGTTGGTTTTGTATTACTGTTTTTAATCTGCTTTGTCTAATGTTAATTTAGAAAATATAATTTGTTTCAAAGTTGGTTATTCCCATGTATGTGTGTGTATCAGTTTTGACCTTGACAGTCCAGTTCGAGCAATTGTCCTGAATCAGTGTTCTTGTTTTAATGCTTTTAATCTAATTTGAGTTCTAGCTTGAACTATTCAATTGAGCTTGATAAGTTGTATTGGTTATAGCTGTTGTAGATCCAGTCCAGTGTCTAATTAGGAATTAGTTTGGGTTAATTGTTGTTTAAAATTAATTGATTGATTGAATTGGTTATTAGCTGAACGGGTAATACGGGTTAAAGGTTTGAATTGGTGATAACATTAGTCTCAGTAAATCACAGGGGATTAGGGCAGTAGATTTCAGTAGTTTAAGGGGTAATTTGGGGAAATAGATTACATTGAATAGTTTACTAAAGGCTACTGAATAATTAAAATCTATTAGTGGACTTAATTGAGACATTCCTAAGTGGATTGAAAAGGTTAAAAAAGACAACTAGTAGTGGAGACAACATTTGCTGGTTTTAAGGGTTAAAGATAAGTTAGTTGATTGCCCAATAAGGCTTAAAATCAGGAGAGGAAAGAGTGGGGAAAGGATATAAAAGAGCTGGAAAATCAGAGCTTAGAGATATACACACTGAGAAAATACTCTGAAATTCTGAGAGCTAAGACCTTAAGGAAGAGAGTTCTGAAAGTTATCAACTTTCAAGATTTGAACACACACAAAGTGACATCATTTTAGGAGTTGGATAGATCATTTCTTGGAGATCAAAAGTTGTTAAGCATTTCAGTTTTAAGAGTAAAGAAAGGCCACTGTTACATTAAAAAGAAAACTGGTTGTTTGCATTTCAGTCCCTGAGTTCAAACTTAAGTTCTGGTATTATTTTTGGGGTTGTTCTACCAATTCTTTTGGTTTTCCAAACTCTTCCGGGCTTTGAATTTGACTTGGATTGCTGTTGCGGACTGTTGTTTGATTGCTGGAACTGTTGCTGTAGCTGATTTCCTCTTTCTTCTTATTGGTGTTTCAATCTTCCAGGTACACATTCGAAACACCCGTTGATGTAATCTTTTGAACTAAGAAGTTGAAATGAGATGCTATTCAGGAATTTGCGTATTCAAGTTGCCATATTGGAGTAGATATTAGACATTTCATGCTTGTTTAGTTTTGCCATTAATTTGCATTGGCCTTGTATAATCAAACTGAAATTTGAACTGAAACGGGACTATCTAGTTTAAAATTGTGACTGTTGGATTCATTATTCCTTAGTTAATTGGTATTGCATGTATAGTGCAGTGTTCAAAATAGCGTGAAGCGAGGAAAAGCGACAACCCCCATTTCATGAAAAGCGAGAAGCGAGAAGCGAAGCGCCCGCTTTTTTGAAGTGAAGCGGAATTTTTAAAAAAAAATTTAAAATAAATATGGCATAGACAATACATGTAATTGTAAGCAAATGTTCAATACTTGAATTAGAAAACTAAAGAGTAGCATCAATTAAAACACCAGATGAGCATCCTATTCTTCCACAAGTTGTCAAATTCTTGTATTCCACTATCATTATTGTATTGTTCATCATTTTCTTCAGCTTCATCTTCTTCATCAACTAGGGAAAAAAATTTCTGGGCAGAAATTTTCTGGAAAAAATTTGCCAGCATTTCGGAGCTTTTTGGACGTTTAGAAATAAAAAAGAAAAAGAAGGAGAAGAAGAAAGAGAAGAAGAAGAAGATTAGAAGAAGAAGAAGAAGAAGAAGATTGAACATAAAAACATACCTGTTGAATCTTGAAATCGTTGGTTTTTTGAGGAAAAAAGGACCGGTTTAAAGCCCTAGGTTGCTGTTGAAGAATGACTAAAACAGAGACTCACTCGATTTTGGGTCTTTTAATTGAAAAAGACACGTTTGGGCAGTTTATTTCAAGAAGCGATCGCTTCTTCCGCTTTTCCCGCTTCTCGCTTTTTTGGTAGAAGCGAACGCTTTTATGTACCTGAGTCGCTTTTGGTACAGGTAGCGATAGACCCTCCGCTTCGCTTCGCTTCTCGCTTAAAGCGAGGAAGCGGTCGCTTTTTTGAACACTGGTATAGTGTAAGGTAAGGTAGCCTAACTTGTCTTAACCCTCAGGGGTTGGCCTGGTGGCAATTGACTTGAGCCTTGGGGTTTGCTCCCTTTCAAGGTCTCAAGTTCGAAACCCACTGGGTGCAAACAATTTCTGAGGGCCATCGGACTGGGTAAAACCTGAATTAACCGTGGTGCACTTGCGGGAAACTCCTTGCCGAGGGCCTGTGCACCCCCGGGATTAGTCGGGGCTCGAAGAGACTCGGACACCTGGTGCTAAATCAAAAAAAAAGGTAGCCTAATTTGTCTTTAGTAAAAAAAAACAGGTTCAAATGGTTTTGCAACTTAATAAGCTAGTTTCAGTAATCCAGTTTTGAAATCAGGAATGTGAGCATTAGTTTAACGATGTTATTATTCCCAAATTCATGGACTGCTTTGGATTCGAATTGTTAGCTTGTTCGTATAGAAAAGATCACATAGTTGAATCGTTTAGCTTATTCATTAGAAGCCTGCGTTTGTGACTAGCATGTTGATTTTAGTTTGAGCTTCCAGTTGTTTTCTTTCCTTAAATAATATCTAGCAACCCATCGGTAGATAATTGGGTAGGAAGATTTGAGTATGAAATGGGAAATAAAACAATCAGTGTCCTATTGATTGAAATAAGCACATACGACCTGCCTTTATTGCAAAATCAGTGAACGCATGCTAGAATAATTTGAAGAAGTTTAGCATATTTCCATTTGTGAACTAGAAGTCTGCATAATGTGTTAGCCAAGGTTTGATAGCCTGTTCAAACTGACGGAGATTCAGTCAGGCCCAAGTCCAGTTCTGAAATCCCCTTTCCATTTGGACATAGGCAAAGACCTGTGATTGGCCATTCTTTTGATATAGACTTGGGTATAATTTTCCTGCCGGTTTGCTTTAATCTAGTAACAAATTAATTAGGGCTTCTTCTTTTGTTTTAGAGACAAATAAAAAATAGCAAATCATAGTAGCTTTAGGTTTGACCCTTTTAAATAAAATAATGAGACGAGCCTCGCCAAATAAAACGCACAAACCGCGGGGCCCTCTTTAAAATGTCTATATTAAAATACTTAGAATTCGGGACGGGCTGTTTAGCGAATTTCATGGCTTTCCCCAAAATAATAATACGCTAGTCCCTTTAGGCGCGTCTTTAATAATTCTACCTTCTTAAACTCGGGTGTACATTTATGTGACCCAAATCTAAATCTCAATGGAGTCGAAATATGTCAATAACGGTACATTGATGTGATGTGGTTCGAGATGTATTTTCATGACGTTGCAATTCTCACTAAAAATAATAATAAAACGTAATAATTTTTAAAATTGCACTATAAGATAACATGTATTAAAATCAGATATTAAGCCATTTATAACAGTTTAAGCGACCGTGCTAGAACCACGGGATTCGGGGGTGCCTAACACCTTCCCTCGGGTCAACAGAATTCCTTACTTAGAATTTCTGGTTCGCAGACTTCATTTGGAAAGTCGAATATTTTCCTCGAATTGGGATTCAAGTTAAACCGGTGATTTGGGACACCAAAAGCCAAACCTATCCCAAGTGGCGACTCTGAAATAAATAAACAATCCCATTTCGAATAATGTCACTTTAAATGGAAAAACTCTCTTGTACGTTATCCCTTCGGGGTAGGTGCGTAAAAAGGAGGTGTGACAACGGGTTGAAGAGTACTTCTGCTTTTCAGATTGTTTTTCTTTGACATGCATTTTTCTTTGAAGACCAAAGTGGCTAGAAAGCTGGAGAGTGAACCTTGGCTCTGGAGTAAAAACAGTAGGTTTAACATGCAGTGCACTTGAGAATAAATAATGGTTCACTCAATAGACTAAGAAGTGTGTTTTGAGCCTTGATGGGCTAAACTGGCAGAGGAGAGAGAGAAGTGAAGAGCGGCTCGATAGACTGAGTTTTGAGAAAGAAACAAAAGGGGCATATCATAGTAACTGAAAAGACTAGCCTATTAAGAAGGGAGAACACGTTTAGTTATATGCCTTACAAAAACCCTATTTGGAATCGATGTGGGAGAGTTTTCTTTCAATATTTTTAAATCAGTAAATTTAATTCTCTTTCAATTTGTTCATTACGATCTCCCACACTTGAGGACCAATAATCGCATTTGCCGCAACTGGTACCTTTTCCCTCGAGTCCAATCCACCACTTCTATATACAATAAACAATATTATTCCCACATGATCTGAATTAGAAATTGGTGGTTGTTTATGACCTCATTGCACAATTCCACGAAGTTGCACCATTTCATCCATGAAAAGCTACAAATCTGGCACCGGATCCTCCATAGCTTTTGGCACAGAGCAATTGCAGTTAATAACAGCACTCCATCTGTTTACTTATATAAGCTCTGTTTAATACTACGAGGCCAGTCTCCCAACTTTTCCTAATGCTTCTTCCAATCACTACATCTCTCCGTGACATGAACGGGTTCCATAGTCCAAAGAGGTCAGCGATAACCGATGTAATCAAAATGAAGAGAGAATAACCACATCCTAGTGATTATTATCACATTATTATGGAATTAGTGATCAAGAGATAATCAAGCTACAGCGTATGCATTCTAGTGTCCAGTACAGCTTAGGAGTAAACCTTCCTTGCTTGGTCAAAAATGACCATAATATTTGTTCGACAAAGATCCCCCCTCCATATCAAATTGCAAGGTAACACCGTCAGACCTAGTCTATTAACTTCATACGCCACTTTTAGAAAGGAGAAGACCATGTTGAAGTTGCTGTCAGTAACATTACTTCTGAAATTTAATAGGCAGTCCACCATATAGCATTCAAGCATTATGTAAAGTAATTATCACTTGTCAACCACGTGTTTAAACAAAAATTTAATGGGCACATGTAACCAATCTACTGAACTTTCAGGGACTTCTCTGCTATGTTGCTCGGACACTTAGAAAATTTTGTCGGGTACGTCTCGGATCCTCCGAAAGTAGTATATATTTGGAGGATCCGACACAGCTGTGGCATCATTTTAGAGAGTCTGCGCAACATAGCTTCTGCGTCATAAAAATCTCCAAAGAATCATTATATCCAACTTCAATACTCTGTTTTTTTCGGGAGGGGAGAGAGGAATCAGCGCGGGTTCTCTAACATTTCTAAGATAATTTTATTTTACCATTACAACAATTAAATGTTTATAACTAGATTTATAGATATATGTATCTTCTTATTATAACAAGGAGCTAGAAGCTGGATCGAAATAATTACGCACCTCAACTCCAAACCCTTTCACGTATACATTAGTAAACAGTTCTGAAGTATCAGGCATGGGACTCTCCTGAAAATAAATATGAGCAATCAGTAATCAGCCATTATGCCTTATAGCAATTCCTATAATTCTAGAATCAAAAACAAATTGAACAAAATGGCATCATCTTTATCACCTTTGCTTTAGCAATGGCTTCATCTACCACTTTCCTCTTTTCTTTCTCAATATCCTGGACATAATAAAAAGGGAAAAATCAGTTTAGCATTATAGGTCAAGAGGCACAACATCAATTAGCGGATATACGGTCCAGGTTTCAAACTTAGTCATGACATCAAAACTTGCCTTCAGCTCCTTCTCAGTGGCTATATCATGAGCTAATAAGAGTTTCCTAATTCTTTCAATAGGATCGCGTTCCTGTAATGATAAAGATAACCTTATCAAGAAAATTCATGACTCATCAGCATGTTCAGATTGTCAGAAAGTCTAAATAAATTATTTACCTGTCGAACACCACTAATCTCATCACGTGTACGGTAGGTGCTTCCAGGATCAGACATGGAGTGACCATGGTACCTGTAGGTGTCCATTTCAAGAATCTGAAAATAACAGAGAGGACAAACATTAAATTGCTATGATATGCAAAGAATGAAATTAAAAACTTGGAAGAACAAATGGAATTTGCAATAACTTCAACAAACAATGACATGATAGTCTTATCAAAAAAAAAAAAATGACATGATAAGAGTAATAAATGAAATGAAATAAAATTAACTCATTAAGCATTCAACAAACCATGAAATGATTCAACCACAAAACCACACTATTCCAAAGGATCAATATGCATCATAGTTCTACAAACTGCCAATGGAAGGATCAGTTACAAGAGGTAATAGCATAACTCTAGTGAATCACAAATTTTCAAAATATCTGTTAAGGAAGAAGGGTAGAGCAAAGAAGAAAAGAATTATCTCAACTAAGCTGATGAACTTTCTTAAGCTCCTAGAAACAGGCTCTATGACCATGAAACACATTGGCCAAAATAAGAACCATAAAACATGGAATAGTACCAAGTCAAGAAACTAGAACGTATTATGGAAAGAAGAAAATATGATGACTATTAAGCCATGTAATTTGAAAGGTCTAGCATCACATATTCATTTCTTCTCAAGCTACTTTCCTCTTTCCATATTACTCATCTCCAACCTTGGCTGATAAAGGTAACTATGTGACAGTACCTATGAAGTCCTAATAGTATCTAATATCTGGTTTCGGAAAGATCTTTCAACACCATACTCGCACAAGACATTACATCACCGAAAATAGAGTGAGAAATGCAACTGCATATCAATCCTGGAATTCAGGCGTTCTATGTACTTACAATTGGTCCATTCTTGAGGGCATGCTCCTTTGCAAATTTGCATGCTTGTTTCACAGCAAGAGCATCCATACCATCCACCTGTTTTGAAACATAAAACGAAGAGCATCAATAGCACACTTTTACATCCTATTCTGAATCTCTACTTTGATTCTCACTTACGATGATTACTGGGTCTTTATCTTGGCAATAGGAGAAAGCTTTCTCAGTTTTTTTCCTTTTCCTACTATGTTGGAGATGTGGGTCGTAAGAATATAACCGTGTATCATATAAACAAACAATAAGCAATTTTGTGGTATAAAAACATGTGAAAATACACCTCTTGCTCACTGCTTTTAAAAGCCCAAAGCAGAAAAGAGCGATAAGGTTCATGAGACTTAGAAAAGTGAAGCACAGATTTTTTTTTTAAAGTGCAGCACACAATTTGTGACATTAAAAAGTACCAAATGTCTATGAATTTAGCACTATAATTCTCAAACTGCAATTGAAATAACTCAGTATCCAATATACAATAATGTCGATACAAATCCAACTTCTCAAAGTTGAGATTCAAATCTTGCACGGATCACTTTGCGAGTCATTGCTTTGAAGCACACGCTTTTATAAATGGCATGGCTTCACCTATGAAGCAATAACCCCTCACTTTAAGAGCAAAAGAGATCACTTTTCTTCCAGTTTTTTCACATGTTCCCGAGGGAACCAAAAGCGATGACTTTTAATGATATTACCATTGCTGTCCACCTAATAGCACAAAAATGCAACTCCCTGACCATCTAGGGATGTGTTCCTTGCAGAACCATCCCCAAACCCAATAAATGCATAAGAGAAACACATCTTTTGTGTCATTGCAGCTTTTTAAAATAGTTTTCTCACATAAATTCTTCATCAATTCTACATTAATTTAGTACTTGATGCTTTACTTACCCAAAAGTTGGTTGTTTAGACAAATCTCCCAAAGTTATATCCAGAGTTTAGAGCATCATGCATATATATAATGATACTTATCCCTGAATAGCTGCAAATTTGCATAAGAATTATAGTGTTAAAGTTGTCATCTATGGGTTCTGAAATATCTGTTATATGAATCTCACAATGTTTCTGCACCCAAGGGTATGGCCTAATGGTCAATGAACTTAAAATGGACCATAAAAGACCATAGTTCAAATCTGAGCTGATGCAAAAAAAAAAATGGTGACTTCTTTTAATCTATCTAAGCCTTGGTGGACAAAGTTAAATGGTACCTATATTGGTGCGAGGCAGCACGTAAGGTGTACTAGTCATGGTGCTTGAAAGCTGATGACACCACCTTTATCGGAAATAAGACTTTTTAAAGATTTTGCTGCAATCAATAACCTAAGAAAGATATATGCACATATTGTTTGAGAATAAAAAAATTATGCAATGTGAATATATTCACAAAGAATTAACAATTGCAGAGAAAGAATTGCTATCCTAACATTAAAATTAATGGTAGAAAACAAGGATAACACTACCAGGCTTTCAATGCTATTTTATCTTTACGCTAAGATGACAAAATTCAAAATTTACAGTAGCAGATGAACTTATTAATGCTCATCAAGCGGAACATATTCCAACATTCAAATTGAAGATAAGTTAACTAATCTAGATATCTAATGTCAAATGTTGTCTTCAGTACCTACTTAACACATAAAGTAAAAATCTAAATTCTGTCGACAAATTATTACCCCTCTGGGGCAGGGGCAGGGGTAAGGTCTGCGTACACTCTACCATCCCCAAACCTCACTAGTGGGATGATTACTGGGTTGATGTTGTTGTTGTTGTCTACAAATTATAACAATGGATTTGCTGTAATTTGGTCTCACCTTTAAACCAGGAACATAGTCTCCTCTTTTGTAATAGGCTGGACTCTTTGCAGCCCTCCATTCTGCTGTCCCCATTCCATCTGCATCAACAAAGGCAACCACTCAAAATCCTATGCTTTAAGTCACAATTCTTCGCATTAGCTCACATAAGCAATCAATAAATGGTTTCTTTTCTTTTCATGAACATCAAATGCTACTCATAGTCCTAAAGTTGTACCACAATATCAACAACTCTAATACTCCAATTACAATATCAAAACATACATCATTTGAATATGTGTTCAAGTTATATATTACACTATCAGGTCACAATTACCTATTGTAGCACGTAATCTGCCTTACTTTCAGAATTACAAAATGGCTTACCTGTTAGGTGACCTAATAGTGTAAAAAAAAATTACAGTGACATTGTATATAACATACTCTTATAATATACCTTATGAAAAGAATTATAAATCTTACAGTGATTATTCTCGCAGACAAGAATAGCAGGAAGATCCCACAAAGCAGCCATATTCAAAGCCTCGAACAACTGTCCTTGATTAGCAGCACCATCACCATACATCGCGAAAGTAACATGCTCCTCTTTTGAATACTTTTGCGCGAAAGCAAGTCCAATACCTAAAGGAACTTGAGCACCTACAATCCCATGACCTCCATAAAATCCACTCTCCTTCTTATAAAAATGCATCGATCCTCCTTTTCCTTTCGAACACCCATCTTTTCTCCCCATTAGCTCCGCAAATGACTCGTATAACCCTCCGCCACGCCCTAGGAATAAACAGTGATCCCTGTAAGCCGTAATGATACAGTCCTTTTTGGTAATTGCAGCTTCCATGCCTATGGCAACGGCCTCCTGGCCGTCGTAGAGGTGGCAAAATCCGCGTATGAGTTTGGCCTTGTAGAGCGAATCAGCGGCGATCTCCATCCGCCGCATCTCCGCCATGTCTTTGAAGAAAGTCATGAGTTCGTTGGCGCTTGTCTCGACGGCGCGTGACGGAGGATCGATGTTGTGGCCGGTAAATGGAATGCTAGTCTCGACGGTGATGGTGTCGGACGATAGGCGGCGCGTGGCGCATATGGCGGCGGATAATGGCTTTAGAAGGTGGTTAACCGTCCGATTTGTGGATAAAGCCATTTTGATGGTTGAATTGTTGTGTGATGGGAATGGTTGATTTTGCAGATGGAGAAGGAGGTTTGGTGAGGGGAGAGGAAAAAGGAGAATGTAAAGTAGAGAATCTCAGCAGCCTACTGAACCGGGAAAGAATTGAAGCTTTTCCCTTAACCATTTTTTTTTTTTTTAATTTCTATCATATAACAATACTATAAACATTAAACAAATCAACCAAAACATAAAGACAGCATTACATGTGACTATTAAGTTGTCCGAAAAGTTGTTCAGCGTAAACTTCCCACTTTTTGAACTCAAATCGTCCCTTAAGTTAGAAGGTATGCTTATTTTAGTCCTTATTCCATGAGCAGATAAGTTTTATAAGTTTGCAAAAGCTAACCACATCTAGTCCAATTGACGGAGCAAAATTGTTTTTCATTTCGCAACTGTAAAAACGATTCTGATAGAGATTGACTTTTCCAATTTTCATTTTTTCCTCTTATTTCTGCACTAATAAAGAAAAAGTGAAGATAATAGAATCACTGTAAAAAAAAATGTTGATAATGAAAATAAATCACGACAGGAACAAAAATATGAAATTGGGAAAGAAGGCCTCGATGAAGACTGTTAATTAATTAGCTTGGCCATGTAAAATACATACTATGTTACTCCCTCCGTTCTTTACTACTTTTCACGCCCTTCAAGAAACTAGTCATTATGTACGTGCGTTACACGTAAATCTTTAGTCAGAACTCTCGTGTGAAAAATTAACTACCTAAATTTATCAACCAATTATTTACAAGATGAAATAAAGTAATTGACGTGATAAAAATACGACAATCATTTTGAATCTAGAAATTAATGGTATTACATAAACAGAATACTTGAATTCAAACTGATATCGGCTTAACTTACAAAGATGATAAATTTACTTAAGTCTCATCTGTATTATTAAAACCACTTTATTGTCATGTAAAAAAGATATTCATAGAAACTTGCACCCGTACTTTTTCCTTTAAATTAGATTTTATATTTTAAAAATTATTATTTTAATGATTTTTTATTAATTAATATTTAAAATTGACCCAATTNAAAACACATACGAATACATGTATTTAAAGATCGTAAACAAATAGTTAACTACACCAGTGAAGATCAAGTGAAATTTCACAAATACGCATAAACAAATCAACGTATAACTTACAACTCCAACCAATAATACAATATACAAAAATTAAAGAATAATTAAATTCAATCAAACCTGACAGCGTTAGACCTATCAACCTAGAATTGAAACCTTTGAGATATATCATAATTCTTCATCACCTCTTTCAATGTAGCCTTACCCTTATATACTTGTCCAGCCATAACCTCTCTTTGATTAGTTTTTGAAATTATCAAATCATTGTCTTGTTCAAACATCCCAATTGCTTCTCCTGAATTGACAAAATCTAGAGCATCATCTGTACCGGAATCATACCTTTGAAGTGATTAGTCTATTTTCACAATATCACCATGAATTAAACTACCATCGGATACAAGTTCTTTTTAAATCGTTGTTATGCACAAAGGATACATCCTGAATTCTCTGTTCTCTTTTTTCAACTCTACATACACCCTGTAACCCATATCATTGTGTATTTCCATTGGCTGTTATTCCCTCCTATTTTGTATTAAATTTTAATGGACTTTGAGCTCAAATCTATTCCCAGTTGATTGAAAATTGACGCAATCAAATCATTATACGACGCATACTCTTTTATCAATATTCCCTCAATTAAATAATCGATGTAATTGCTCTCATCGTTCTACTTGCCAGAATGACGCAACAACACTGTTAAACTTTCCATATATATAATGAAATTATACCGTATTTTGTATACAATTGTATCAATCGCACTTTTTCATGGTTGAAAAAAGAACTGGGTCCAGAGAAAAGGCAGAACTGAAAATCCAGATGTTGCTCTGGTTTTCGCTATTTTCTTGTTGAATCGTGAATGAAGGAATAGAGATTTATGGGCAATAGTTTGTGTTAGTTGAGTTAAATTAGGAGAATATCAGGTGAATTGATTTCCTTTCCGTTTTAAACAAGTTCAACCTTTCATATTTTACGCGAAATACGTTACTGTATTCACGATAAGGCCGCGTGAATACATTCGAATACATGTCAAGCTTAGCTAGAATTTCCTGATTCAAGCCTATTTTTGCTATTGTATTAATGAATACAATAGCTTAAATACATCAAATACATATTATAACCACATAAAAGGTATCTATAATATGTAATATAGCAAAAGGTATCTATAAATGGCTAATTACACCTGAGAAATAGTGCTTTATGAAAAATTCTCTTAATTAAATAATGACCAATGGCTAAAGTTACGTTCTAAATCCTCAATCTGTAATGTATAATTAGCCCACTAGCTACTTACTTAATGCACTATCTTATATATAATATAATACACTCTCTTCTACTAACCTAGTATTTTGACCCAATAGCTATAAATAAAAGGAATTTCCAATCTTACAATTATTAAGTATATTAAAATTCGGGTTATTACAGTAAAAATATTAAATGTTTGCACTTCTTGATTGGGTTTTGTGATACGCAATCCTTGTGGTAGATAATATCAACATACGTAGCATCTAACGTAAATAAAAGAAAGAGAGGAAATTATGAACGTGTATTTCTAATTCAAGTAGAATCGACTTTGTAGGGCCGACATATGCGTAGTTTAAATCAAAAAAGAATTACACCATTGGATAACTTACCATTAGATCCTGAATTTATATAAATATTTAAGGGCATAAAAGTCAATCAATGTTTCGAGGATATTTTAGTCGTTCGATATTTAGCATAAATTATTCGTGCTTTTATAATAATATAGATAATAAATGAAGTGTATAATTTACTATGATGCACATATTAATTGATGCACATTTTATTGAATTTGAAAAAAAATTTTGAAATGAGTAATAAATATTGTGGGTATAACAGGAAAAAAGATTTGTCTTCTCTTAATATGCGTAAAGTGACAAATAAAAATAAAAATCTATTTTTAGTATAGATGTCAAGTAAAAGTGAACCAAAAAAATTTTATAGTTAGTTCTAAATGATCGTCACTTGGAAGTTTCTTCAGTTGGACCAAAAATGCTACAAGCTGTAATAACCTCGATGGATCATTTAAGCTTAACATAATATAATATATAAAAAATAACCTTACTAGTTACTCCCAAACTCAGTGGATCATTTGGGTAAAAACTCGAAAAATTCCAAAGCATGAGACATCAATACCTTAATGAGAAAATATATAAATTACTCCCTACATTTTATTTTATGTGAATATTTTCAGAATACAAATCGACTAAGTTTTATATAAATTCGAACATAGATTTTTCAAATTTTTAACTTTTTTTTGTACATATTTAGAAACTATATAGAAAGTAATATCATAGGCGAATCCATGATTTAAATCCTATGGGTTCAAGTTTTAAAGCTTTAATATTAAACTCATTATATTTTTAAAAGTTATAGGTTTCTAATACTATTTTGCAATTTTAATAAATTTCTATATATAAATTTACTCCGCCAAGAAAGCACTACATTCGCCCCTGGATAATATAAGTCACAATAGTTAACAATTCAAAATATTCAAAAAGTATTTGCCAAAAATATGGTTAAAGAAAATCTTATTTGACTCCCCAAATAATAGTTGTGTCACATAAAGTGGAACCTAAGGAGCATAAGTATTACATATTAAAATTTAGAAATTCCTTATAAATGTTGCACGTGGAATGAGAAGATATTTTTCTCTTATGCTCCATGTTTTTATTTTATATGATGATATTTGATTCGATCTAAAAAAGAAAGGACTTTTGAGACATAAATTAAATATAATAATAATATTTAAAATAAATACACTTAAAATCTTGTAAATATTAATATGTCTTGATATCTTATAAAAGTGCCTTTAAAGATACAATGAGAACGATGGAGTTAAAGTATACGTCAATATTTTCAAAATGAATTTAAAAGGAATAATAACAATAAGATGAAACATAAAGAAATATCTATTTTCTTTTAACTTTAATGGGGGGAACCGAAGGGAACGTTGGAGCTCATAAAAATGAATAAGATAAGATGTTTCCAATACAAAATACTTTGGCGAAATACATAAATAGACACATAAAATTGGCATCATTTGTCAGTTGAACGTTCCAACTTACCTAATGATCATCTAGACATCTTAACTTGCTCCTAATGTGTCTCGTGGACACCTGAATCCTGCAGACCACATGCGTGACGTTCAACTGCGGATGACGTATCAATGGACAAATTAGCTAATGATGCGTGTATTTAAAAAAAAAAGAAGTAATTTCTTAATATTTTTATAAAAAAATATAGTTTTTCTTTAAAATTAAAACCCTTTTCCTCATTCTTCCTCTCCAAACTACTAAACCCTCTTCACTTTCATAGGATTAGATTTCATTCCTCCATTAAAGCACCTCTCTTAAAGTTCCTCCACAAAACTATTTTTCATAGTATGTAACAACTAAATGAATTTTAACCTAAAGAAAAATGCAATTTTCCTAACCCATCAAATTGGATTTGAGAATTGAAAAGGTTGTCGCCGGCGATGGAAGGGTTGATGATGGTGTTTGTTGAAATTGAATTTTTTCAGCTACCTATTTTGAACAAATTGTTGAATTTTGATGTATGTTACAAATTTATTTTTTCTGTTCTTTCTTAAAGGTTCAGAAAAAGCTTAGACAATAACGGAAATGGCGGCGGCGGCGGCATTGATGGTGGCAAGATTGGTTTTGTAGATAGTTGATTTATGGAGACACTGCTAAAAATATCTCTCTTGTTCACTTGATTCTCTTACTCTGGTTGAGCAATGAGGCAATAGTTGTTGCTAATTCCTTATTACATATTTTCCGGTTGAATATTTTAAGGAGCTTTCCCATTGTAGGTGGTCTTTCCATTGCAAACTTTAACTTTCTTAAGAAAGAAATGAGTGGTAAGGTGGGGTTCACATAAAAATATCAATTTAATTATATTATTTTTCATTGGGGGATATTTAAATCTTAAAAAAGAATTTAGAAAATATGATTTAGGCTTCTCTCACGCGCTCTAATAAAGGTGAAATACACACATGCCAAGTTGAGGTGTCTTGACGATCATTACGTAAATTGAAGTGTTCAACTGACAGTTAAAGCCAACTTTAAATGTTTGTTTGTATATTTTGCCAAATACTTTTATAGTATTTATTTTCTTCTTTATCAGAGTTCTCTTATAATTAGGCTCAAATTGCAATGACAATTCTTGTTTTGACTTTTCTCCATCTGACATAAAAAAGAAGTGGGTGTTCAACAATTGAGCACAAAGCTGTGGACCGGAATTCTGAAGCCTACCTACTGAATGTCTCGAGAATGAAGAGAAATGGCTGCGGCTCTTCTTCCCTTTTTTTTTTTTTGGAGTGCCCTTAAATTTGCCTAAAGAATTTGGTTCTTTACTTATGTAATTTAAGTGCGATAAATTAAAGTATAGATAAATGAAGAATACATTAGAAAAGTGTAAAAACAAAAATATTATTCATTTTCTCCATCTTTTGTAATCTAAGAATTAATTCTAAACCATTCCCCTAACTGTCCCACAAATGTTACACTCATTCAAATTAACTTTGACTTAAAAATATAAAAGTTTCACAAACATAAACAATAGTAATTCTCGACAGAAAGAGTACAATTCAATAAACCTAACACTTTGAACTAATATTGGATTCAAGTTATACATATGACTGCAACGGACTAACTGCTCCAGCCTTATTCTTCACACTCTCATACGAACAAAAGTTGAACTCTTCAAGAAATGAATTGCTTAAATTGCCTTTTGTTGAATGCACGATCTTTCTTTGTGTTTAAGTCACTGTTTCCTGCAATATATAGAAATATAATTTATACTCCCTCGTCCGTAAGCCAACAGGTTTGGTAACTAAATATTCTGGAGTCCTAAGTCGCATGAACTTCTTAAAAATTACTGCACTGCCAGCTCACTCGTGATCTTATCAAAATCAAAAGATATTCTTGATTATCTTGGTTAATCAAAGAAGAGATATTTCAGTTACTGTGTCTAAAATAACTCACACCGAAATCTTTATCTTTTTACCTGTATGGGTCGGAATCCGATCTCACGGTAATTAACGGAGTTAATCTCGTCTTGAGCTAATACACAATTAATAAGTAGTATGGCCACTTATTCATAACAGGATTCGACCATTATCTGATTGAATCTACGAGGGCACGGCCCATTCATTCCCCCATGGGGATGGAACCTCAGCGTGGCCACGACCATTTATTGCCAGCTCACGAAGCTCACATCTATAAATACTAAGAGTGGAAACCCTAGAGAAGGGGGGCTTCTTCGCCACTATTCCCGAGAGAAAAAAAACACACAACAATACCCATATTATGAAAAAAGGAACACCATTGTAAGGCTCTGAACCTCTCCATGGAGAGGCAGACCAACTCCACACTATCAATAAAGGCTTTTAATGTTCCTCCTCTTAATTTTGAGCACTTATTTTCATGTTCTTCGCTTGGTCCAATGGATTATTACGATTTGCTATGATTGGTCCATAATCTATGTATATTATTTTGTATTCATAAAGTATGCAACAACTTTTGAGTCAAACAATTTGGTGCAATCTGTGGGGATTTCATAGCAAAATCGTGTAGTTCTTCCATGGACCAAAAGGAAAGAAACGCCTGAAAAGGAAGAACAACCCAGCTCAAACAAGCCAAAGCGGCATATCAAACTGATGGAACTCGAAGATCTCGAATCGAGATCCAATTCCTCTGTCTCTCATCTATCGGATAGTGCGAACAAGAAGAAGAAGCCTCCCCCCTTAAGGGAGAATCCCAATGAGGCATCTCTCGTATCCCTGATACGGGATCCAGCCGGAAACCGGCACTAAGATATCTCGAACCGAGATCCACCTCAAGACAACCTACTTGCCCCGATTGGGAAGACAACGCATAAACTGCTCAAGGCCTCAAGTCAAAACCGAGATTCAGCACTCAATACCCACAACTTGAGGAATCAGGCTATGTGTCTTCGCCAAAAAGTTCAACTATGGTTGAACCAAGACAGGCTATGTGCCTTCGCCATCAAATTTAACAAAGTTCAACAACAGTTGAACTAAGACTCAGGTTATGTGCCTTCGCCTAAAAGTTCAGCTACGGTTGAACCAAGACTCAGGCTATGTGCCTTCGCCATCAAATTTAACAAAGTTCAACAACAGTTGAACT
>MU725590.1:137091-149006 GCA_026770625.1 Nicotiana glauca
CTCACGAATACGAAGCGCCTCCTCCAACCCTGCGGCCTTCGTCGAAGCGGTCCTCGCCTGCTGCCTCAAAGCCGCGACTTCACCCTCCAATGCGGCCACCTTCCCGTTCCATGCCGCAGCTGGCTCCGCTACCTTGTCCTGATCTTGGCGCTCCCTTTCAGCTGCATCCCGCCTTCCCACCTCAAGCTCCTCGTCCTTCTGATGAAGCTGCTCCTCGAGGGCGCGCGTTCTGCCAAGTGCTTGTTGCACCTGAAGCTCCAGCCTCGCCAACTCCTCGACCAAGGCCCGGCTACGGGGGTCGTTCCTCAAGCGCTCGCGTATCTCCCGGCATCAGTCTTGGAAGCAACGGTACTTCTCCAGCATTTGTTGATTCAATTAGCATTTGTTGATACATTCAAGTAATTTGTGACTAGATTCGAGTGGTTTTGTGGTGAATTCGTGGGGTAAAGCTATTCTAGAGGATTGAGTGGACTTTTGGAGCATTTGAGGTAAGTGTTTGATCTAACTTTGGTTTGAGGTAATAGGATTAGAGTGTTATAATTGTTATTTGCTAATTGATCGAGTGCGGTGCATAAGCATGGTGACGAGTATCTATACACTGGAGTCTAGCATGACCGTGGGTCCTTGTTTGTACTTGTTTTTTAGATAATTTGGAACTCTTCTAAGCTAATTAATGATGACTACATAATGTGAAGAGTTTGAGGATAAATCATGAAATATTAATACTTTGGAGCGTTGGCTCGAATGATAAATACCACTGAGTAGGAGATAAAAGTATTGAAAGGAGTTGTGATTGATCCTTTTCCGGGATGGTTTAAATATACTGAATGTTTTCCCTTGCCGGGATGTGAAAGCTATTAATGTTGTTCTCTTGCCGGGACTTAGTTGTTAATTGTGTTATTCCCTTGTCGGGACATTTCTTATTATTGTCTATTTTTCTCTCGCCCGTTTGGTTGTGACTGCTATTTGGGCGAGGAAGAGTGTTAACGCACGAAGGGTTATTCCGTGCTATTTTTTATTATATTTGCACGAAGGGTCATTCCGTGCTACGTTTTGACTGTTTATGCACGAAGGGACATCCCGTGCTCTGTTTTGACTAATATTGCACGAAGGGTCATTCCGTGCCATGAAATGAAAGTTATGTGAGGGAAAGCACGAAGGATGATGCCGTGCATTTTATTCGATTGTTTTGGGTAAGGATGAGAGTAAAAGCACGAAGGTTGATGCCGTGCAACTATTGATTTTCTTATGCTTTGGTAGTTATTGTTGTGCCCTGATGAATCTTATATTCAGATTGTACTCCCCCACAGCATGTTTCCCTCCCTTTAACTGCCTAATTCGGTATTTCTTTTCCTTCTATTGTGTATATATATATATATATATATATAATTGTACAGGTTGATTTGGTAGTCCTGTCTAGCCTCGTCACTACTTCGCCGGGGTTAGGCCAGGCACTTACCAGCACATGGGGTCGGTTGTGCTGATGCTATACTCTGTGCATTTCTTTGTGCACAAATCCAGGAGCAGCTTTCGGACATCAGCAGTAGAATTTTTATCCGGGAGCTATCTTCAGTCCAGGGACTCTCGAGGTAGCCTAGTTGGCGTTCGCGGGCCGAAGTCCCTTTCCTTTATTTGAGTTTGTTTTCATTGTTCCGAGACAGACACATGTATTTTCTTTCATTCAGACTTGTATGCAGTACTCTTTAGTAGCCCGTGAGCTAGTGACACCAGATTTTGGGTAGTGATGTGTTATTAAATTCCGCAATCGATTTTATTTTATTAAACTTAAAGACTTTCATATTTATTTAATTGTTTTCCAGTATATTATATTGTTGAGATTGGTTAGAGTATGTTTAATGTTTGGCTGGCCTAGCTCCGTTAGTAGGCGCCATCACAATGCCCGATAGTAGAAAATCCGGGTCGTGACATGCAAAATTCAAAAAAGTAAATAACATATTCACATAATTTTTTGAAAACAAAAATTACGATAAGATTACTACTCATCTGTTGATGTCAACTAAGCAAAGCTTAACTTCCAGTCAGATCCATATTGTTCAGTTCGTTTACGAATCTATAAATCGATTTAAAGCTTGGTGTTACCATCCACACTAGTTCTTTAATTTATAAATTAAAGTGATAACGGATCACCATTCCAATTACCCACGTCTTGATTTCACTTAAATTATTAACTGTTAGGTTACCTATTCCTTTAAAATAATTATGTGTAATCCTCCATTCCTCACTTATATATTCTTCTATGAACTACTCTATTTTACTATGAAAATTCATAATTAGCGTTGCCCATTACAATTAAGCACTGAAACTTAAATCTTAGAATCTGAATTTGAGTTAAGTCTAACCAAGATATATAATGAGACTAGTTTAAACAAAAATGCATTGTTATCTCTTTTTTTCTTTTTCTTTCTTAAATCCCAGTTTGTCTCGCAACTCTTAATTAAATCACAATCCCGTATTTATTCAAACTCACGATAAAATTTTGTATACAAAAATAATACTACTTCAAATAGAGGAAATCATACCCGATACATGTAGTTATCTGAAATTAGGGTCAATAATATATACCTAATTTTTTCAAGTAGAGCATGGTATTTGATGCATCACCAAAAACCTTTCTGATTTGATGCTACGATGACTTAAGGGTTATTTTTTTCTTCCACATCTCTTTCCCCTCTTTTCTAACTCACGGCACTTTGAACCAAAAGGGCTACGACCCACTTAATTAAATTCCTTCTTTATGTACATATTGTTATGAAATACATATTTATATGGTGTCCACTAATCAAATATAATTAACTCCCACTACTCTTTTCTATTATGTAGATAACCCCCATTACTTTTCACCATTATTGTTGTAACTCCCACACCTTCATAACCTACCCATGATCTTCCTCCATGATCTCAAATACTTAATGACATATTTATGGAATTCTTTTGGTATACCTCTATGTTGTACTATAAATACAGGATGAGAACTCATTTTGTAATACACTTGAATACATGGAAGAAATAAGAATCTCTCAACTCTTGCTCTCTATATTCTTGTCTATTTTCTTATTTTATTACTTTGAGCTAAGATTCGTAATACGTTATCAGCACGAGTCTCTATCCAATTGAGTTACTACATCTACAAAATTGTCTTACATCAGAAAAAGCATATGTCTGATGTGCCTGATATTCCTCTGGAAGAGATTAGTTTTTCTTTTCCATTTAGCAATTTCAAATAATGGTATGAACTATAATAAAAGGAATAACAAGGTTGAGGAGACTAGTACGTCGTGAAAAGGCATATAATGCTAAGATACATTTTCTATATATTTTTTTAATTAATTCATTTTCTTGTTAATTTTTCTCAAAGGTTCTTTATTTGTCAGAAAATTTCCAATACTAAGTATTACTTTGTAAAGTTGAAAATACTTAGATGTAAACTAATTACTACTCATGTTTTTCTTTCTAATATTTATTGTAAGTTTAGTCTAATCTCTTTCACCTAATGTTCAGGTTAGATCTTATATGAGAATCAGAAGCATATAATGATGCAGTCAAATGTTACGTACTAAACCAGAGACCAAAGATTTACATAAATTAAGGAGCTACGCCAGCTTTTGCAAAGTGATCCTTTGTTACCATTAAATAGATACTTATTGTGTAACACTTATATGAGTTTACTTTTATTAGTATTAAAAGTAGTATACCGTGAAAGGCTCAAGGGTGAGTCTACTTTGGCATATTATGCCATTAATTGAGTGTAAGATGGTGGATTCAAGTCCCAACGCACTATGTTGATGAAAAGACATTGGATTCGAGTTTCAATAACATGCATTTATATGGGTAAGGCATTGGGTTTGAGTCCCAATGTACCATATTGATGATATAATGATGACTAAAGAAAATAATATATTTTTTATGTAAAAGCATGAATCTTGTCCCACTTGATTCGCACCATTCTTGAAGTGAATGTGGTAGCAGTGCATAATAAGTCCGAATAAAGGCAAGTGGTTAATCAATAAACGTGGACGTGCCAAAGACCAAATAATAATGGTCATCATTATGGTAGTTGTAAAATAAGAACAATATGGATTCTCAAAATAGTCCTTCAAAATGTGAAGGCAATGTTTACCATCAAATTGGTATGGAAAAATATATAAAGCACGTCATGATAATTATACTCAATTCTTTGAAGAGAATGTGACTTGTGATAAGCATTGAGAATGCAGATTCATTCCTGAAGGTAAATGTAACAATATGTGATAAAAGTAATGAATAAATACGTGCAATGAATGGTTAGATACACACCACAACTCACCTCTAAGAGAGGTTTGAGAGAAAGAAAGATAATGAATATTACTATGTGGTTACATGAATATGTCATTGATCTCGTACATGTGGTATGCCAAAAATAATTTGACATACCTTATAAAAAGTTATTAAAAGCAAAAGTAAAGCAAAAAATGATTTTGCTTATGATGATTTTGACCATGATAATTATTATGATATAATTTTCTACGTGAAAGAGACATTCACCATATGGATGGTGTAATAAAAGATCTTGTAGTACAAAATCAATTACGAGCTCCGGAAGAGCTAATTTGTTACTACCCGGATGAATAAAATTGTTCATGATATTGATATTGTAGTAAGTCTCAAAAGAAACTTTTTGAGTTTCAAATGTATTAGCCAAAGTGGTTGGCATATTGAGACTATAAATGAAAAGAAGATTGATTATCTTCATATTACTATAACATACCGGGTAAATATAAAAGGTTACCCGACTTTTTTTCTATTTGTACTGCAGATGTATAAGCATGATGATAGAATCACATGTCATAAGTAAACTAGAGGTTTATTGAAATGAATATCAGTTGGCATAACCGGTTGGCGATTCCGGTTTATTGATGTGAAAATTGATTGAGAATTCACATTGGCATATATTAAAGAAATAGAAGATTCTTTAAGAATTCTCTTGTGATATTTTTTTTTCCTCATGATATACCAGTTAAGGTTGTGATTGAATCCCTTGATATCTGGAACGAATAAAAGGTGATATATATGTGTGGGCCCAATCACCAGCCAAGTGGACCATTTACTATTATATAATTTTAATAGATGCATCTATTGTATGGTCACGTGTGCGTTTGTTATCAACTTGCACTTTGGTTTTTGCAAGGTTGTTTGCTCAAATTATTAGAGCACAGTTCTAGAATATATATTATGATAATTTATCTTGATAATGCTGGTTTAAATCCAAGTTGGTTTAGTAGAAATTGTATGCCTCCAATTATAGCTAAACCATTGGTTATGAGAACAAAATTCGCAAATAGAAATTTGGTATGAGGTGTATTATTTAATATACAACAACACGTGTACGCATTTAACCAATAAGTTATGATAAATTCTCCCCATCACAATTGGTTCAGGGCCAGAAACTAAATATTCCCATCTAAAAATATAGATGTGCTATATGATTTAATTGTGCTGCCACAATGCACAAAGATAGGTTCCCAAAGAAGGTTGGAAAATGTGTTGGTGATCCCGGTATTAGGGAGAGAAAATTGAAATCTGAAAAAAGTGCTACGTGAAATGAATTATTATGAATACATCTAGATCCTCGTACAAGAAAATGTGAACTTGAAATTCAAGTGATATTCATTTTCAAAATATTGCCAGGTACATTTCTGACCCAAATCTAAATGTCATATTTCAGTTGTTAATGCTCCAAATAAAATAAAGTCCATGATATAGTATATGGGACGCATGACGCGTAATAGACTAATCGGTTCCAAAGATAAAACTCATTGAAGAAGGAGAGGAGCAAATGTTCAAGATGGTTATAATAAGGAGGCAAGTACTTTTTAAGAGCACCATGACATAACACTTTATAAGACCTCATGGAAGAGACTCAGGTACCTGAAAATAATGAGATCTCGATAAGTTATGTCTTTATTGTTTGATGATGGAACCGATGTAAAATGATTATTGATGATATTATTTATATAATGTAGCGCTCAATATTATTAATATTGACGAGGATCTTGAGCTCAAACCTGTCATGGATTTGGACAGATAAATAATTGGCCAAATAAAAAATATGCAATGGAAATTGACTTCATCTGAAAAATATGAAGTTGGACGAATAGTCCCAACAACTGAAAATATAAAGGCTATATGGAGATATTGAAATATGATTAGTATTATATTGCAAAAAGAATCCTTGATATATATTTGTTTATTCTAACAAATATTGTCAATGTTTTGTTGGTTATACAAATGCAAGGCATAGTTTGTTGTTCAAACAATCTATTTCCATGTGAGAACGTGTGACTTTTCTTTGAAGAGACGATTCCAATAATATTGAAGACGATGATGCTTGCATAGCTCAATTGAAAGAACCATATATTGAAGAAGACAAAATAAAGCACATTTAGCCAAAGTTTCCTTGCAGAGACAATCTTCAACAGAATGATAAAACAGATGTTTAAGAAATTCGTTCAAGTGATAATTTGGCGGAATAATTCACCAAGGCATTGCCGATCTCAATATTAGAGAAATTGTTATACAAGCTTGGAATTCGTCGTCTACGAGAAATAAAGTGATATTTTCATCAGGGGGAGGCAAATACGCGCTGTACTATTTTTTTCTTAGCTAAGGTTTTATCCCACTGGGTTTTCCTGGCAAGATTTTTAATGAGGCAGCAAGTAATGCATATTACAAGATATGTGTACGTTTTTTCCTTCACTAAGATTTTTTCCTACATGATTTTTTCTTAGTAAGGTTTTAACGAGGCACATTATCTATGGACATCCAAGGGGAGTGTTATAAAATACATATTTATATGGATGTCCACTAATCAAATATAACTCCCACTACTCTTCTCTATTATGTAGATAACCCCCACTACTTCTTACTATGATTGTTGTAACTCCCACACCTTCATAACATACACATGATCTTCCTCTATGATCTCAAATACTTAATGACATACTTATGGAATTCTTTTGGTATACCTCTATGTTGTACTATAAATAGAGGATGAGAACTCATTTTGTAATACACTAGAATACATGGAAGAAACAAGAATCTCTCAGCTCTTGAACTCTATATTCTTGTCTATTTTCTTATTTTATTATTTTGAGCTAAGATTCGTAATATATATATATATATATATATATATTTTTTTTTTTTCCTATTTTGTCTAGTATTATTTGTTTTTTTTTTTTCAAATTCTTTTTGGTTAAATACTTATATGCCCTTAATGATTTATGGGGGATTACTACCAACTCAGTTCGCTCCTACAATCAATACATGAGGTATGTTAATTTGCATTCCCGACCTGAAACACATCCGCTGTTTATTTGATACCTCAAGTTTTGACTCAATTATAACAAACAATGACATGGGCCCATTGTCACTTTCTTCTTGCTCTCCTTTATTTTCACTGTCTTCATATGCTGTCACGAAAGCATCTTCGTAAATTAAAAGTGTGAATAAGTAAAGACCAGATAAATTTTACATGGAAAATTAACCCACTCAAAAAGTATAAAAATCACGATTTACCCTACTAGGATTTAACTTCAAACTCCACTAAAATGAATGAGTAAAAAATATTCAGACTACAAACTGTAGGTCTTTCTCCAAACAGTCGTGTAACAGCCTCTGTTACACATTTTCAAGTCAACTCTAACTTAAAAATATAAACATTTTACAAATTTAAACAATTATACTTCTCAGCAAAATAAAGATTACACTTGAATAACCTAATACACTTGAACTATGACTATACTCAAGTTACACTTATGACTGCAAATTAAAGGACCAACTGCTCCAGTCTTGTTCAGACGAACAAAAGTTGAACTCTCAAGAAATGAATTGCTTGAATTGCCTTTTGATGAATACATGATCTTTCTTTGTGTGTGAGTTAGTATTTCCTGCAAGACATAGGAAAACAGTATATACTCCCGAGTCCTAAATTAGGAAGACTCTTTCCCAAAAATCGCTAGCTCACCGATGATTTTACCAAAATCAAAAGATATTCTTGATTATTTTGGTCAATCAAAGAAAAGATATCACAATTTTATTTTACGAAAATAACTCGCACTTGAATATTTTATCTTTTTACCATAATAAGTTACTGCAGTTCAATTCAAGAATCAGTCACTCAAAACACACAATATGTACTCAGTACTCCGGTAATCCAAGTATTTTTGAATAAACTCACAAAGAAAGGTAAAACGCTCCCTACTGAATGCATGTGCCTCATGCTACCATTAGTTCATGTAAAAGCTGTAGCACGCGGGATCTTGATGTTTGTTTAAAAAGTTCTTTTTTTTTAAACTTTTTCAAACTATTTGTTGAGTTGTTTCTGGAAAAAAAATTCCTTTGTTGAAGATTACCAAATTAGTTTTTAAAACTTGAACCAAAATTGAACTCAGTGCTGTCATATAAGATGGAACGGGATAAGTATATTGTTTTGTAAACTGAAATTTCACTCCGAACATGAAAATAATTTTGTTCAAAGATTTAAAAGTGAGTTTTAAAGGTGAAGAGCCTCTGTGTATGACCAAAACAATGTTTTTAAGTCTTTGGAATGTGTCTATGTTGTAATAAGAAAATTAAATTATGTAGAGGTTACAAAATCATTGAGTACAGCTATAAGCACATCAAGCAAGCTTGCTTTGTTTCACTTCTCCAATAAGCACGAAAGTTTTGAAATTTTTTATAAGTTGGCGCACCCTAATTAAACTTCCGTTCATCACTTCCACTTGAGGGAAAAATTCAACTGGTTTGCTGACCTGAATGAAGATTAACAAATTGTTAAGTAGAAGGGGACGTGTAAAGATTTTGCGGGGTAAGGATTCACCCACCCCACCATGCCGTGCTTCCCAACCGGGATTCAACCCATGCAGAGAGATGATAACCAAAAGGTGAAGATGGGATGGTTACACAAATAGCCGGCCAGATTCAATTTTTACTTTTTCTAGCCAGTATACAAAAATTATACATATATTATACATAATTTTTAGGGTAACATGATATTTTTATTCAATGATTTACTCGGTGAATTCTTTTGGCATCGTTGGGAAGGCAGAATATTCACCCCTTTTTGTAACTTCTAAAAGTTTTTGGTTACTTTGAATTGTATAAATTGCAGAATGTATGGGGAAAAGAAAAATCTATTCTGAGAATCCTTAACAATACAATAAAAACAAAATGGACATTTACGCTTTGAGTATTTCAAACATGCCATAAATTCAACTCAAATGATTGCCAATGAGATGAACAAATGAAGTTTGACGAAGATTTATCATCAAAATTGATGGTTCTTAGAACAAGAGTACACACTTAAGGATTCAAAGTGAGAATATTTCCATTACATATTGGAAGCAACTTTCATTTTTTGGTATGAGCAACAAAATGCTCCATTTATTCATCGACCATATCAAGAGATGACATCTTTTTATCAGCATACCTAATTAGATTTAGCATAGCAGAATTTTGAGCTTTAACTGCAGATTCTTAGTTGCTGCTTTTGCAAGACAGGCAATAACAAAACTACGTCAGGACACTGAATAAAATTTCTGAAATGGCTTTCTATGGGGTTATAATCTTCTTCCATTTCTCACAGGAAAGACGAAAAGGTTACCTCCTAAAGTATCACATCCTATCACCAACCAACAAGACAGCAGAGCTTAAGCTCACGAGGGAAATCATTTCAAAGCAAACCATCATGGAAACAAATTGCCACTCTTTGTGCCTGCAAACATTGAAATGAATTCATAAATAGAGTATTATATTGCACAAAGCAGAAATCAACAGTCGTCTAAAAGGTCCAGGGAAAACTTCTATGTTGCAGTTGGGCAGAAAATAATAACTAGCAGAAACTGCAGTTCCTTTGTTTTGAGAGGCAAGTCCAAAGAAACGAATCAGGGGATACATACTGGTGTTCTCGGGAATTAACGTGCCACCCATGTCACATAAACTAAATGAAGGAAAATCACCTTGAAATAAGACATGATTTTTAGGCAAATCTTGAACTTAGATGCTGCATTTAGATGTCTTGAAACATATATCTTGCACTGCTAGTAGGAATGTCAAATAACTTTTGTCAGTGTAGCATCTAACTTCTCTCCAATCAATGTGATCCATGCCTGTCAATGATGGAGAAAAGCATGAGACTAGGGTGCATTTGAAAGATGACAAAAGGGGATACCAATATAAAGTGTGAATTTCATGACATTTGAATAAGTATCTAGAGGGAACAACTAAAGTTCAAACCACAACTGAACAACCATGGTAGAGTAACATAATTGAAGCTACCAAAAGTCATTTTAGGCAAGTATGATGACATACGCCATAAAGAAAACCATTTGTGTTCAACCGCTTCCCAAAATCAAAGGTTAGGCAATACAATTAAGTGTACAAGCACAACATGAATTGTGATACATACTTGGTCAGAAGATGTGAATCCTCTGATTGTGTCACCACCAATTATGGCAATTCCTTTGTCAGCTAGAGGTTGCAGGATTACTGCCTAATAAAGTATTATGGTTATCAGTAACTTTCAGGTGAAGATTGAACCTCCGAAAAGAATATAATAAATATGAAGGATGTATGATAACAAAGATCATATAGGTATATACATTTGGCAGAGACTTTGAATGATGCAAGAATTTTTTGAAGAGCAAAAGAAATGCTCATTTGGCTACTATAGGGGTATCTGCACATCTTTAGTACATTTGATGTCGTGGACTTATGTGAAATGAGACAAAGTTTTGTGCCGGCAAAATACATATGCAGCCCCTTTAACTTGTTCCTTTTTCCATTTAGACACTTAAACTACTTCTTGTTCCTATTGAACACCTGAATGCCCCCACTCTTCTGTCCCCTCTTTCTTCATGCCCCACGCACAATGCCGCTCCCCAAATATGTTTTGACTTTGATTTTGCATATTGCCTCACCTTTGGGAAGAACCAAGTTCCAGTTTGCCATCTAATCTGAACAATGAGATAATGGAGAAGACAGATGTAACCATAACTGATGCGAGAAGATAAGAGAAGGGAAAAGGATGACAACCGAGAAATGGCAAGCCCTCTCTCCCAGCAAATTTTCAGCCATACCCTATTTTTCTTCCTTTACCACGAAACGTCATTAAATTTTAAGTCCTATTTATGTTTCCTCGCAAATTTCACTGTGTATACAACAATGTTAAACACACATGATAGAGTTATGGGTTTGAATTTGCTATCTGAAGGGCATTAAACACATGTGTATTATACATCTGCTGGGATAGAAATATCTCATACTTCTATTTGCTTTGAGAGTTTGACTTATAAATTGGATACTTCAACTGGGTATATTTGATTAAGATAGATTGGAATAAAGGACGTTGAATTCTATGCCTAAATTGATTACTTGTGGTGGTAGTTCTTAACCAAGTGGATAAATGCGGTGCTCCTTTGCTTTTTGATATGGCTCATATTAGTGGCCTCATTTTTGCTCTGTTAAATTTTCCTGTCCGCTACTTCTGTTCTTCACAAAAACCATTTCTTTGAATAATATGGTGGATTGTTTAGTTGCAAAAGGACTGGGTCTGTGTTGTTACAGATTAGGGTGGTGAATGGTGGTGGAAGACAAGGAGGTGAAGGTAGAGAGAGAGGGGGGGAAGATAAGAAGGATAATTTTTCCTGTAGAAAGAATCCCTCACGCATAGAGTAGCTCACTCATTTTGCCATGTCAACATTGTGTGTTTAATAGATACATTTAATTTTGAGTTCAAGTGTTCAATAGGAACCAGAAATAGTTCAAGTGCCTAAATGAAAAAAGAGGACAAGTTAAAGGGGCTGCATATGTATTTGGCCTTTTGTGCCACAGGAGAATTGGGGGGGGGGGGGGGGGGGGGG